>JAOVYW010054875.1:0-23427 GCA_025775045.1 Hiodon tergisus | reverse complement strand
ATTTAGAATGGGATGTCATAAAAGCTCCTGTGGGTGTAATGTGTAGGTGTTCCAATACTTTTGTCCATATAGTGTATATATATATATATATATATATATATATATATATATGACATGAATGGCACACAAGCAGAAAGACAAGTAGATGGCAACGGTGTATGATTTCTCCCAGCAACACTATACATCAAATGTACTGAAAAGACAGCAACTCCACTGTTTGCAAGAGAAAACTTAAAGTCTGCTCTTTGACTTGCACTGAACCTATCTGAAAAAAATCATCCTTAAACCCCTGCTGAGAAGGTCCAAAGTAAATTTTTATGGGAATAAATGTGGTGCAGTGAAATAAATAAAAAAATCTAATCTATCTGCCAACCCTTCGGATCTTATAAGGAACTTAATGCGAACTAGCACACCCGTACTAGTGGATCAGGGGACGTCATACCACTGGTGTTCCCTCTGGCCAGGGAAACAAGCAAGACCATGACAGCGTCCATTCAGCTATATCTTTCACTGTCCAATCACACAGCAGTAAAGAATGATCCCGCCTTACCCACTCACATCCTCCTTTTTGTCAAGTGTCCACTTGTCTTCCAAAAGTTAACGGCCACAATCTCTCCTTCGCGTCAATACTGTATGCTTATTGGGGGTCGAAAGTCGATTAAATATCAGGTTTAGAACTCTCATAAGAGTCCCCCATTACCATGGTCTTGCTGGTCCACAGAAGTCCGTAGAAGTTTAAACGGATTGGTAGGGATTGCACTGGCAGGCTCTGGACCTCCACTGACCGAAACATTTCTCAGAGCTGCCATGATGAGGAACAGAGCAAATATAAAAAAAATAGGTTGAAAATTCATCACTGTGTGTCACAGTCGGGAAACTATTTACACACACGCGTTCCAGGTACAGATACCATGCTGGCCCCCTCTGGGTCCAGGGACTTCCTCTGATAGACAGTATGCCCTTCCCAATGCACACACGCACGCACGCATGCACGCACGCATGCACACACATTGCCTGTTAAGGTGAAGCTCTCTGCCTACCATCTGCCCCCTCTCTCTGCCCATCCAGACCAATGATGCTGCCTGCATGAGCAAAAAACAGGCTGCACTTCTCCGGGCCAGGCCAGTTCAGGTGAGGAACCTCTCCCTCTACACTGTTGGCCCGCTTTGCTCTGCAGACAACAAGTTCTTGTCTTCGGGGACCTAAGCTGTAAATGTTTGAATGGCCTGATTAATTATTAAGACAATCGGAGCTGGCAGTATTCCATGTCAATAAGGCTTCTGTTCCAAAGCACGTGCCATTGTTTTCCCAGAAAGCCACAATATATAATGCATAATCACAGCTCTGAGTTTTCATCTGCGTTTTGAAATAAAACTCACCTAAGCTGAAACATAAACCAAGCCATTCTGCTTTTCCCACAAAAACAATGGCGCTCGATGCAGTTTTATTGTTTAAAGCCTCAAAACAACACACATTATTAGGAGACTCACTCGGCCATATTAAGAAAGAATATAAAATTAGTGCTCAAAAGGGGGAGGGAATGGGGAACCTCCTCAGGTAAAGGAACAAGAAAACAATAGCTTATTTCCAGGAAGGTTCACATTTAAAGGCACATACACACACACACACACACACACACTAAAGGCAAACCAAACAGGCACGTGAATGACGCTCATATGTACAAACTGATGTAATAACAATCCACGCATTTATTGCTGATTGTATTTCTCCTCCATAATTTTAACAGATCTGGAAAAAAAACAGAACAGCAGTGATAGTGCACCCCTGAATCTGCAGTGATAGTGCACCCCTGAATCTGCAAACATACAATTCATATAATTCATTTATTAAGACACGCTGGACACTGGTTTCCGATAGCTCCTACACAATGTTAACAACCAGTCTGCCCAGCAGCCAACTGGTTCAGAGCAGAAATAACTGGTCCCAGATGTAGAGATAACCCTATCTGCTTCATATACCACACATTATCCCCCACAAGGGTGCAAAGAATCATGGGTAATGGTGAGTATCTAAATGAGGCACATGTATTTTCATGCCAGCCTCCCCAAAAGACCTTGCCTCAGTACCAGTCACATCTCGCAAAAACATCTGACCCAGTTTCAGATATCTTCAGTCACATCTGGTTCCTTAGCTCTACTGACCCAGCCCAGATATTCCCAGTTTGGTCTGAGCCACCTCCTTTCCGAGAAGGAAAATGCAGCCTAACTGGTTTAAGGGGATGGCGACCCCACCGGGAGACGGGGAGGGACCCTCATACTACCAGGCATTAAGGAGAATTTCGCAAAAGGCAAATGGAACCAGAGGGCAGGTACAGGCACAGCCAGGACATGAATCCATGCATAGGGATATAACAAAATATAAAAGGATGTAAAAGAAAATCTTTAAAACCTTCACATCAATGACACCGCATGGGGCCATTAGCATTCTGGGTTGCGTTAAAGTCGATTTTTTTAGTAGGCATTAATAAATCTTTTTCATTACAGGAGCAACAAATCTCATTCGTTCTCCCAACCCCACGTCTGTCAGGGGAGGCCTTTAATGTCTGCCTCAGCTGTCAGGATGCAATGGCCAGGCGCACAGCAGGGACTCGTTGGATGTCATTACCCAAAACCGTGGTGTGGGGGTGGGGGTGGTGGGGCTACGGGGAGCAGCCAAGGCCACAACCTTGAGGGACTGATGTGTGGGATTGCTCCTCCCTTGGTCACACACTAGGAAACTAGCAGTCGGAAACAGGCATGCATGGAATGGCAGAACATTCCCAGTGTGACAAACATCCACTACAGACACTCTGGCAACATTTAGCACAGATTGCAGTAACGTTCCCAGATCATTGATGGGGTAAGTGTTTCTGGCTTCTCCCTTTTATGTAGTGAAATAAATGCCACTGTGCCATTGCCCAATAATGTTCTCGATCTGCTATCAATCTGCTATCATTAAAAGAGTTTCTATTCATTGTAAAATGCTTGATAACAATACCAAAAACAAATTCTGTCAGAATATCAGATAAGCACCAATACCCACCATACACACACATACTCGGGTGAGAGCCCACATACAGATGCTATTCACTACAGTGAACACCTATATGCACACATACACATAATTCAGTATCACACACACACACACACAAATCTTTGTACAATTTTCTCCTCATTTCATTGTAAACATGCACTCATTTTATTATATTCAGGGAAGTGACCAGGATATTTTTACAACTGCCATTTTTTCCCTGGGGTATTTGAGTGGCACACTGGTCAATAACTGCTCAACAACACTGACAAGGAACCTCGGAGAACAGCATTAGGCGGAGCAACAATAACTACCTTCAATTAGAATTCAACAGTTTGACAAATTCTTTGAACTGGTTTCAGGGCTTCAGCTTTCTGGTTTTTCAGGGGCTTACATCGCTACTGATGCAGAGTATGAGGAAACACAGAAAGGAGGGAGAAAAAAGGAGAAGAGAATGAGGGATTAAGAGAAAGTGAAGAAAGGATGAGCGAGAAAAGGGGAGAGAGAAAGGTCGTAAGTAAAATCCTTGACTCTAACTCAAAATATTTTGATGCCTTGAATTGCTAATTTACTTTCCCCATTGAATCTCACATTACGGTGCATGGAGAATGTATATGAAAACAAAATGGCAAAGGCCTAGACAAAAGTGAAATTCACACATTCGGGCCTCAGCCCAAGCTCAAGCAAACGTAAACAACGCAATGTCAACGACCAATGCTGCCATCTCTTAGGACTTTCAAAGTTTTTCAGATTGTGAGTTACTGCACACATGCAGATAAGAAGTAAGAGCAAAAGCCTGGAATCATTTGTACAGGTATACTATGTTTTTACATGCCTCCTTACTAACAAACTGAGATAAAAGTAAATTATAATGTTCCAGCGAGATTTGAACTCCTAAACCAAAGTCAGTGAAGTTACCGCATTACTGAATGGCCCATGGTTTAGGCTATACTAAGGCTTCAGGGTTACACTACTTTAATAAAGTTTCATATTACCATCTACAGAATGCATTTTGATAATGCTTGATAGCTAGTTCAGTGGATCGGCAACAGTGAATATAATTATCTGTATTGGTCAGCAAATACTAATATTTTATGAGTTATGTAGTTGTCTGGTAGTTCATTTAGGAGTAGCCTAGTCTTTCACTTCAGGTAAGCCAGCACGACCTCATTATTAAAAGTGACCCCGGTGACCCCCTCTCTCTCCCTTCCGTTTTCCTGATCTGGAAAACCATTGCTTACCTCCTTCAATTCATAGCAAGTTTTTTGGCTTAAGAAAAAGAGAGCAACACATTTAGATAAGAAAATTTTGCACCAGGAAATGGTTGGGGTTGTCTCTGCTTTCCACAGACTTAAATATTCTGTCTAGGGAAATGCATAGACACACACCCAGGTGCAGGATTGTTTTACTATTAGAAGAGTCCAGGACGACGATAGTGTTTATGTAATGTGTGTGGGGTTGCAGCGCCTTCTATACTTTAAGACTGACCACGGAACAACAACAGCACAGATCACAGAGGATTGTGTTGTCTTGGTCCCTTCCCCAGAGATGATGATTCAGAAGTTATGCCCACATAAATTAATGAGAAACAGGACAGGAGAGGACCGTTTTATCCTGTTTTCTGGTTACTGGTTGCGGCCCTGCCAGAGGGACAGTAAACGAGGAATTAGGGAATTACTAAATTTTACAGCTCATTATGAAAACAAGAGGAAAAATATGGTGGGGCGGGGTGCATGGGGCGGGGGAAGACAGCGATATGCTGCGGGTTTGTTATCTGGCCAATCATCTGATGGTTTGATAAGCAAATTCAAACACTGGGGGGAACCTCTGGCGATTCACCTTCAGATTCTCAGATTAAAATGATCTCCTCCCTGTTAATCTTGCAGAACTGTGTCAGAACTGTATCAAAACTGTGGGAAGAGAACGAAGAGCTGCTGGGCACTGTAAACAAAAGTGTAAATAAGTGATAAGTATATAAGTTTAAATAAGCCCCAGGAAAGCATCTACCTCTCGTTTACAGTGCTGTTGGGGGATAAGCTATTATAAATCAAATCTGATCAAAAGTTGTACACAGAGGCATCAAAGCTAAACAAAGTTACTGGTTAATTTCCAGGACTCCAGTCAATACAACTTATTTAATCATTTTTATGAGTCAAACATCATAATTTTGCAGCGTCTGTTAAATTTGAAAACCTTCAAAATAGCCACTATATCATCCGGCCTTAGGGTCTCCCTTTTAAGACACCTTCCCTCAGTCAAGGAGTGGAAATAATACAGAATGAAAAAATTCTGCATGTATTTCAGTGGATTGTTTGGCTGGCTTGTGGGAGCAAAATGATTCCTTTCCTGAGGTGGCTCATTTTACAAGTGCTTAGCTAACTTTTTTTTCTTTCAAAGCCGTCCATAAATGGTTTAATTTAAGGCGTTTCCACATTCCGCAATAAATATTTTTAGATAATAACCCAAGGTGAAGTCTGCTTCATGGTACCATAAATTATCTTCTGGTTTTATCAGCATATTCGCAAGCTGTTTAACCAGTACACAGATGTCATCCTAATGTCTCGGAAAAAAAATAACCGTGCTGCTCCAGCTGTTCCACAGCTCCGCTGTGGCCCGGGAATCTACTTTTGTTTATGAGCCATTTATCTGTTCTGCAAATACAAGGCTTCAACAGCCGCTGGTCTTCCCTAGGCTTGCATTGTATTGCACACACAGGACATGATATTATACCTCCTGTCTTCTTCTCTGGGGTGCTCTTAGCCTTTCTATCGACAGTCAGAGAAACCGAAACAACGTGAGAAAGTGCGTACCTGTGTTTTACTTGAGCACAAATATTGAGCCAGCTTCACTTCCTTCTAACCTGAATGTCTATTGTGAGAATCCACACTAATTCGGATCACACTTAGATGGGGCACCTAGCTTTCCTACCTTATAGGACTAGAACCACAAAATCTCTAACTTTATTCTGTTGTGTTGCTCCTTAGTTACCACACACTAGGCTATATATTAATGTAGTTTTCATGTTTTAAACACGTTGACATATCTACACACATATTTACATACGTACATAATTTTTGTAGGATATTAGTAGGAATGTCTGCATAAAAACAGCAGCTGTTATAGATATCACCCTCTCAATGCAGCCTGCTTCACTGGGGCTGTCTATAGGTCTGTCTTTGTAAATCAAGTTTGCCACCAAAATCCAATGTAAAGTCAATGTTTTTTTTTTTACGTTATTTGATTAATGCTGAGCGCTGCAGTGTGTTGGGGTAGGCCTGCAACCCTGGTGCATTGATTTAATCAAATCTCTGGGTTGTCAGTCCCCGTGGATCGACAGAGGGGGTATAACAGACACACAACACCTCTCTTTTCTCTCTTGATCTCCATCAGCCACCCTCTTTCACATGCAAAAGACGGATGGGGCTGCAGCTCCTGTTGTTTTCAATGTTAAGTCATTATTTCACCGTGCACACTGCCCCTACTCCACACCCCCATTTGCCACGGGATCAGTGACTTCCTGGGAGACCAGAAGCCCTTGTTCAGTTGGATATAATTTAGTCCTTTCTTCTCTCCCTTGTCAGTGTAAATCTGACACTTCAGCATTTATGGTTTCTCACATCTCTCTGTGAATATAAGGGCGTGGAGGATATGTGTCTATTAAGCGTCTATGGCACCTGTTAATGGCATTCCTTCTCAACATCAGGTGGAACGCCGTCTGGACCTTCTCTTCTTCTTCTTTTCTGCTTTGGGAATTATTTTCATAATAGCAAAAGTTTTCATGAAAAATTATGAAATAATTTGCACTTGAAAAGACTTCTTTAATATGATTTGCTAATGTCATTTTATTCTTTTTGACTTGTGCTCAAATGGACAGTGGAGCGGTCAGACAGACAGCAGTACGCTCAAATGGACAGTGGAGCGGTCAGACAGTAGTATGATTATGCAGCAGGTCAAACTACTTGACATTTATTTGTTTTATTGGTTTTTATTTACTTGAGTGCCATGTATTAGCAGCATCTCCGAAACCTCTGGAAAAGTGAAGAAACGGTAGATGATGATTTCCAGGAGCAACAAATGTGTCGAGAACTTTGAACTAAGATATAAAATACCGACATTCGGTATTCGCAAAGAAAATGCCACAATACATGATGAACTTCAATCAACGCGCTTCGGCGAAACAGTCAGGACAAAAGCAGTCTCCACGCCCCTACCTGCTCAACCTACTCAAGTACATCGAGGAATACGTGTATTAAGGTGCAAGGTGGAGTTAAATGACGGTCTCAGCCAAGTCCACCAAAACATGTCTCCACATGGTTCTCCCCACTCACTGTGGACTCGAGGAAACAGAGGACAGGGAAGAGCTTGTTTTAATTTGGGACTCCATTATCAGTGAATCTGACTTCCAATACAAAATCCAACGTCCATTGATTCCCTGGTGCCGAGTTAACGACATCACTCATCAGGAATAACATCCATGTTATATTAAAGGAAGTATCAAAACGGTAGTAATTCACTCTTAAAAACTCTTAAAAGCCATTTTGCAACTCCGTGTAAAATAATTAAGGATAGCGACAAAACTGTCATAGCGTCTGATCCTATCCCAGCGTTCAACCAGGGTTGTTAGAAATGAAGTTGACTCCTGTTATAAATGTCTGGCTACACAAATGGTGCAGGTCACAGAGTTGTCGACAACTTGGATACTTTCTGGGACAGGCAGCGCAGAAAGCACTGGTTCTGTAATAGACTAATGCTACATATATTTATATTTTTAGTCTCCAATTTATTAATGTCAACATATGTTTATTTATTTCATCTATTCATTGTAGACCATTCAATAAGACCAAGAAGTGGTTTGTAGGTGTCCAACCCCGCCAGGAAAGCAGAATTTTTGTTTCAACGGGCTCAGTGCGGGTCGGGCTTGAAATACATTTTCAATACGTTTTTCAGACCACTGAAAAAAATTTTTCCAAAGGCAGAGGAGAAAACTCCTGGAAAATAATAGACACACACAAACTAAAGCAAACAATGAGGTGGTGAGTGGATTTGAAACCCTCAGAAGTGTCCCAGGACTACACTATACCTCTTATCGGATTGACAACGCTTACCTCTCCCATGGCAGGGAGAGCAGGATGAAAAGCACACAAGAAAAGCAGACAAACAATGGCCGGTAGAGTAAATTAATTCAGTGTGTGTGTGTGTAAACTATGGCAGCATACAAAAGCAAAATAAAATAACGTGGTGAGATGCAAGGGAAGGTAATATAGCCGTGAAGGTGGTCAGAGTCTTTCCCACCTCCTAAGAGCAAAGTCAGACCAACAAGGGTGGGCCTACTGATAGAGAGGCGACAGCAAGGAAAGCTCTATAGTCAAGTTCCACCCTCTCTCTCCGCCCCCAAGATGGCTAAATGACAAATTGAACAGATACGTAATATGGTTTTCAATGGTGAGACTACTGAGTCTGATTCCCTGACAAAGTTGATAGATTATTCCATAGTTGAGGGAATCGGTATGAAAAGGTCTGCCTACCTGATTTAGCTTTTGTGACTCTTGACAGTATGCAAAGTAATCTCTGTGAGCGAAGCAATCTTTGGGGATTGTGCTGTAATAGGAGGTCTTTTAAATACAAAGGCCTAAGACCATTTAGTGCCTTAGAAGTGAGAAGTAGCACTTTAAAGTCTGCATGGTGCTCTATCCGTGACCAGTGAAGTTGTACTATTATTCGTGTGATGTGGATAATATTTTTTGCTCTGACTAAGTTCATTTTGGCAGCATTTTGTAACAGTTTTTTTTCACAGTCTGTGGGCTGCCTGAAAGAAAGGGCATTTAATTAGTCCAGTCTACAGGAGACAAAATAATGGATAAGAAAAGAAACTGCTCTGTTTTAATTTTAATATGGTATTCAAATGAGAGATCTGGGGCAACTGTTAGCCCAAGGTCTTTGATAAGCAAAGTTGGAGAAGCTGAGTAGCCATCAACTACTCAACAAACTCCTCTTCCCAGAATTTAATAGTAAAAAAGTCAGTGTTTTACGTCCTTGGGGCAAGATCATAAGATAATAAAATAGAGCTCTGTGTAGATCTGCATAGCAGTGGAAATCCAAAGTTTACTAGTGGTAACCTGTATAGGTTGAACATTATGGGACCTAAAACCAAGCCCTGTAGGACACAATAACTTTATTTTAATCTGAAACGTCATCATTTACTTTTCAGAAGAGAGCAGTTCTTTTAACACCAATATTGCATTCAAGTCTATACAGAGGGATCTGGTGGTTCATAGTGCCAAGGTCAAGAAGCACTAGAACAGATAAAGGGCCGTTTTCAGAGGCTATAAGGATATCATTGAAAACTTTAATAAGTGCGGTCTCTTAAGCCATGGTCTGCTTGACACTGAAGAGTCATAGTTGTTATTACCTTCTGGGAATGCAGTTAGCTGTTGAGCAACAGCTTTTTCAAGTGCATTAGATAGAAAGGGAAGCTTGGACAGTGGTCTGAAATTCTTTAATATTTTTAACTGAAACCTGGCTAGGCCTGACGGAGCAGTCTCTCTCATAGATTCCTCCCCTCTAAAGTTACTTTTTCACTTACAATAAGACAGAATAGGAGAGGTGGTGGCCTTGCAAATATTTATGCAGACACTTTGACCCACAAACAAATTTCTCTGTGAGTTTTCTATGCTTTCGAATATCTTCTCCAGTCTCTTCAAATGTGTTTTCCCTGGTCTTCTAATTAATGCTCATCGTCCACCGAAGCCAAGCTCAGAATTTCTCCCAGAATTTATTTCTACTGTATCAACTGATTATAGTGGAGTTCTTGTAAAACGTTCTCTTTAAACTTCCTTGTTCATAATGAATTAGATTCCAAGGCTATAGATTGTATAGACCTGCTAAACTCTCTCAATTTTAAACAGAATGTAACTAGGCCAATACACAAATAAAGGCCATACATTGGACATAGTTATTTATATAGGCTTAAACATTTCAGTCTCCTCTATTCTTGATCTTGGGGTGTCAGATAATTAATGGTAATAAGGATAATCCTAAAATTCCTTTCTCAAAAAATGTTCTACTCAATCCAAGGTGAATTTGATATCGCTTCTCCATCCATGTGTGAAGAGTCTGCAACATGCTTCCAGGAAAAGATTAAATATAATAATCAGATTAAATATATCAAAGTCTTAAAACAAAATCCACCTTAATAGCTGTTTTGGATTGATAAACATACGATTGGTATTTTCATGCAAATGCTATATCATCCAGCTACTTTCTGTAGTTCTGTTGACCCTATTCTCCCGAGTTTCTTTACAAATGTATTTAAGTGTCTTGCAGATTGAATTGTTAATTGTTATTTGATGTTATTTGTATTTCTGATCAATTTCAAATAAACAATTTTGTGATTATTTGAGTGAAAACAAGATTCTGGATGTTTTTTGACACTGGTGGTGTAGCTGTTCTCGTTTTAATAGATTTGAGCGCAGCTTTTCAAACTGTTGATCACAATATATTTTAACTGATCATCTTGAAAAATGGGTTAACCTGCCTGACATAGTTTTAAGGTGGTTGAAGTCATACCTGTAGGAAAGACAGTTTTAGGTTGGTTCCTCAGGGATCAATTCATGGCCCTGTACTCTTTTCATTGCACATGCTACCTCAGTAAACATAGTGTTAACTTCCACAGCTATGCTAACACTGTATTTATTTAGCAGTGTTACCTGGTAATGAAAACTCACAGACATTAAACTTTGGATATCAAACAACTTTCTCCAATTGAACAAAACTGAAGTCTTAGTAATTGGACCTAAAATACAAAGAGACAAATTACTATGATCCTTTGGAGTGATTCTGACTTAAACTACCTAATCCGTGTCAAAAATATAACTAAGACTTTTTTCACTATAGAAATACAGCCAGATTAAAGCAATTTCTCACCCAGTTGGTTGCAGAGAGATTGGCTCTCACTTTTGTCACAAGACATATTACACCCATACTGTAATCGCCGAATTGGCTGACTATATTTTAGAATAGATTATAAGATTATTCTACTTAGTGTTAAAGCCCAGAATAATTCTGCACCTGAATACATTACAGACCTGCTATCTGATTACCAGCCGAATGGCATCTTAAGCTCAGCTCAAGCAAACTTGCTGTGTGAACACATTCCTAAAGTAATACATATGAGAGGTGGAGAGACAGCCTTTTCATTTTATGTCTCCAGACTTTGGAACCCATGCCCAAACATATCAGAGAGGCCCAATCAATTATCAATTATATTCTAGTTTATCTTAATTTTTATTGATATACAACTATTCCTAATATCACTGTTCTCTTGTTTTGCTTTAATCTTCTTTTATATTTTGTATCTTTTTTGTACATCTTTTTATGCTTTATTCATTATTTACCTTGTTTACCTTTTTTTTTTTTACCTAAAAAAAAAAGTACCTAAAAAAAGTCCTTTTGCCGGTTTCAAAGACAATGTTGGAAGAATGGCGAAGTTACAAACATAATTTAATCTATAATAAAAATTCAAAATAATAAGTCAGGAATGTACCAAACTATAGTTACATGTGCTGTGAATAATCGTTACACGTTTCATTATAAATTCTAGTGTTATTCTGTTTTGTTTGTTGTTACAATCTGGCTCCAGCATACCCTGATACGATTCCAAAACACCGCCCCAGGGCCAGTTACCTGCCCGTGCTGCAGCACCACGGACAGCGTCCCAGGGCCAGTTACCTGCCCAGGCTGCAGCACCACGGACAGCGTCCCAGGGCCAGTTACCTGCCCGGGCTGCAGCACCACGGACAGCATCCCAGGGCCAGTTACCTGCCCGGGCTGCAGCACCACGGACAGCGTCCCAGGGCCAGTTACCTGCCCGGGCTGCAGCACCACGGACACCGTCCCAGGGCCAGTTACCTGCCTGGGCTGCAGCACCACGGACACCGACACAGGGCCAGTTACCTGCCATGAAAACCGTGGTGCTGCCATGTAAAGAGAGAGGGACAAAGAAGTGTTGTCTGCAGAAAGTTTGATTTGAAATTAGTGATTTAATATTAATCATCTTTACAATTGGTGATTGTATTGCCATGAAAGCCAAACTAATATATTGAGAGGATATATAGAGGATAATATATTGATCATACAAAACCATATGACCCGAACTGAGCTATATGATGCCCATACAACTGGGCTTCAAAGTCTGGGTTATTTTTGTTTATATTTTCATATAGCAATGCAACGTCACAGTATTCACATGTTGTTCTCCAGAGAAAAGGCAGCTGAAAGCCGGTAGAATTGCAATCTCTTCATTTTGCCAGGTTAAAAATTTCATACATAACAAATGGAAATTGATATTTTCACCTTTTTGCAAGAAATGTGATGTTTCAACTCAGTAGACTGATAGACAGTAGGGCTTTGGACATGGGTGGCAAATTTTGCAGTGAAGTAACTAATTTACTAACTTTTTTCTTTTTCTTTAACACAAAAAGGCTGCCAGCGCACCTAAAATACCTTAATAAGGTAAAAAAATACCTTAATAATCCACGCCTGCTGAACTAAATGTTAGGCACCTCATCCTTACCTGCTCTCTGTTGCAGTTTGGGCTGTGCCCATTTTTGTGTGACATTTGGCACAGGTCAGCTGGTGACGCTGAAGTATAAGCAGCTGTTGGTGTAGTGGTTAAGGTGATAAGGTTTTTAACCAAGTTCCCACCCCAGCTGTTTTATCCTTGAGAAAGGTATTTAACCTGATTTGCTTCAGTAAACATATCCAGCTGAATTAGTGGATCAATGAGGAAATTGTAAGTTGCTTTGGATAAAAGACGGTGCAACTAAATTGTATGGATCCACATGGGATCCAGTATTGCTATCAGTTTAGCGACTGTCTCGCTAAGGATAAAACAGGTGATCATTGAAACCCCTGAGGAGTGGTTTTGTCACTGCATGGTGTCTAATCCTATTGGATATATCTCATGTGAATTTGTGTCTTGTATGTGGGGAAGTCACCCACCTACATTGCATAGCTCTGGTGGAAGGTTGTAAACTTCCGGTAACTTCCATTGGAAAGCTAGTAAATTGGCAGTGCCTAAGAATAGCAAATTCTGCATCGTGATGGTCAAGTTTGGGATAATATTCCGTTTATAGAATCCATGTTAATTGAGCTCCAGGCAGGGCATGGATAGTTGTCTTTTGGGCACAACACTTGAACTAAAAGGACGTGTGTTAAACCTCTTCACTCTGTGTTGACAGATAAGCAACCATTTCACAATCCTGTTCAAAAACATCACAGAAAACGTGAAGGCTGCACTGTCAGCCTCCAAAGGTAGATAGCAGTGGGAATTAAAAAGGCTTTGAGGTAGGGGTAACTCACTTTCCTAAGATTTCCATGTGTCTTGAAGATCTGTTGACAGTTTAGGATTGTCCCAATCACTCTTCCTCGCCCACAACTGTTTCACAAAGACCTTTGCTCACATAGTAAACAGAATGATGAATCCCAGAGGGTCATACTGACACACTAGGAGTTTGCAGACCATTTTCAAAGTCATTACCGAATGCTCTGTTAGTCTGTGTCTCTATCCCAGCATGTCTGTTAGGCAGTATCACCTAAGGCCCAGGGTAGCTAAGGCCTTGTGGCTCTGTGCTAAGGCCCAGGGTAGCTTCTTGTGGTTCTGTGCTAAGGCCCAGGGTAGCTTCTTGTGGTTCTGTGCTAAGGCCCAAGGTAGCTTCTTGTGGTTCTGTGCTAAGGCCCAGGGTAACTTCTTGTGGGTCTGTGCTTGCCACCTTTCCACTGAATTATAACTTTTCTCTGATGTCAGGGCATCAGAAGAGACAATGGATGATGGGCTTTTGTACTTTAGTAGCTCGAATTGCCGCTGGTTGGGAGGACTGTGATCTACGCCATGGTAAACAGTGGACGTCTGGCTCTTGAATCAAGTGGACTTTATTAGGGACAGTGAGATCTTATTTTTGGGCAGAGATATCATATATAAAAAGAATGAAAATAAAGAATGCATATAATTTATGACTAGAGAAAGATACGAAAAATGTGGTCTTCCCATTTGTACAACAAGGAAAAGAAAGTCAATTGTGTTGGTTTTGAGGGGATCAGAACTGTAGAAGTCGCCTGGTTTTTACCTAGCCCCCAACCAATTTCAGAATTTTTTTACAGTCTAATAAATTATAGTTGCTAACATCTGCTCAAGCATGCGCCAACATCTGCTCGATCAAATTATTTTTCTAACCTGATAGACGAAAATATGAATAATCTGTGATACATTTTTAATATAGTTACTAAATTTAACAATAGTCATGCTGCATATTGTTTAAATATCTCCTAGTATACACACTAGTAACGATGTGTACTTTTTAAATGCAAAGATTTAACAAATAAGAGCAGAGATATTAAAGCTCTTGACTTTGTTTGACTATATGCCAGTACATGGAAATATAAATGTGAAGGCATTTTCCCCCTATAGACCTAAGAGAATTTGCAAAACTAAGTATGTCCTTTAAGTCTACAACATACTTGACCCAGTACTGAGTAAAGAAGTAAAGAATCTCCTCCCTGTACATTCTGCATCTATGCTTAATATCATTAATACAATGTTGGTAACACACCAGGTCCAACCCCAGACACCTGGTTTTTTACCGTAACTTACAGAAATTGAATGGAACACAGACTAATTAAACAGTCTGTGGTTAGTAAGGAACTAATCATTCTCTTTCTATGTGTCTAGGGAGAGACGTCACTGTCAGTAGTGAACTCTTTCACAACGAGCCCCATTACACGATCATCAGGCGCTGCCAGAATCACTTAAATTATCTGTTTTAGCTTTTAAAAAACAAAACCTGGACCCAACATTTCTAAAGAATTTCAGAACAATACCAACAATACCTTCACTTTCTGTTTAAAATATTTGTTGGAAAGTTACTCCACAGCTGTGGTCCTAGGTAATAACGCCTATGACACTCTTCAGTGGGGTTTCCCTGCAGGCCATAGTACAGAGATAGTGCTATGACACTCTTCAGTGGGGTTTCCCTGCAGGCCATAGTACAGAGATAGTGCTATGACACTCTTCAGTGGGGTTTTCCTACAGGCCATAGTACAGAGACAGTGCTATGACACTCTTCAGAGGCTATAACGATATTATTGACAGTGTTAAACGTATTCCTGTGCAGATAAATTATGTAATATGTCCAGTGATTGTTCTGATTGTTTTGTGTGAGCATTTCTGTGTGTCAGAGGGTTCCTATGTGTTTGCAAAGAATGAGTCCTGCTAAGTGGTCTCAGCGCCATCTACACAATCACACTGTTTTCTGGTTCTCTCCTGACCCTCCCTTTACAAGAGCCAGGGGATTGTTGTTCACAGCAGGCAACACCTGGCCAAATGCCTCGCAGTCACACCCCTCTCTGCAAGTTGTCACTAGTGCTTTGGTCCTGACAGCATGCCTCTACATGGGCACCACAGGAACTTCTAAAACATCGGGAGGAAAAACAGGATGTGTCCCAGCTCCATTGTTCATTGTAAAGCATTGATATTATTTCAGCAGGCAATGCCCCTTCATCCTCCAAATGTATAAAATTGCTTCCCTTGAAAACTCAATCTCAATTATCAATGTTATTTTCCTGCTTTAGAAATACATTGTATTGAATATAAAATGTATGCTAAATAATGAACACATTTAAACATATTATATTATACTTTAACATGTGGGCCACTTTCCAAAGTGACTATGTGACCTTTGAAATACCAGCTGTCCAAGAAGGACAAATAATAAAATAAAACATGGATTTTTCTTCTTTACAGCATGAAAATTATGCAATACTTTAAGAACATTGAGCATTTCTCATTGACCTTCACTATATATGAGTTAGTTTGGACCTTTGGAATAACAAAATTGACAAAACATTCATAAGCACTTCATTTCTCCTATTTCTGCCGAGTGCCCCAAAGCACTCATCCTGGAGTTAAACCCACCCTTCCCACTAAACACAAATCTAGCCCTAAAGATCATTTGGCTCTGTTAGGGGGTTTCACCAACCTTTCTGCAAAACACTCTGGCCCCCTTTTTCAAAACTCCTCTTCCTGATCAGTTGTCTGACTGGTGATATTAGAACGGCACCTCAGTGGGAGGTCCAAGACTCTTCTCCATAACGACAGCCTGTCAGTCATGCCCTTTCACTCTCTCGGTTCCAGTTTGATTTCCCTCTCCTGTTTCTTTTTTTTAACTTTCGAATAAATCCCGTGTTAAAGCAGATGCAGCTTTCTACCAGTGTTTCTACAAGTTAATTGGCTGTGAAATGTAATTACATTTTTTGGTAATTAATTTTGCCACCCTATATACAGAGTTACAATGTCTGCACGACCCACAGCCTCGTCCTCCACCATCACTGACCGGGGAGGGGGGGTCTCAAATAAATCATACCCACCATCCACAGCAGTTCACATTTACAGTTTGTGCTGAACTGTTGACTATTCTTTTATTTGCATCGAACGGATTCTATTTATGTGACCAAATGGCGGTGGCCACTTGGACCCCTGGACAACAGCAGTGGATGGCTGCCCTCTCCCCTACATACGCTGGCCTACAGGCAGACACAGCTCCAGGCTTGAGTGGGATCGACAACAGGAAATTTCTGCGCAGGCCAGGCAACCCCCCACGTCCAACCTGTTCTAAAAATACCAGCTAATTACTTCTCCATGTAGGAGGGACACGGCCTGCGGAGGAAAATCAAACTAGGGCATCAGTGGGGCAGCTGAGACGCCCTGCATGGAAAATGACACAGCAGTGATGGACAGACAGTCTCAAGGCCAGGCATGGAATTCCATAAGTAGCCTGCCCCCTCAAAAGAACCAGAGCCTTAACTCAGGAACGCCCACTGAACGGGGTTGGTGACAACAGACCTGAGTGGTTACGTAATTCTTTAGATTTACTGCATTGCATTTTTGTTGTTATTGCTGTGCCTTTAAGAGTAATCGTGCTTGGCTCTCCGGTCAGACTCAGTGTCATTGAAAGTGGCAAGCGCGTCGGCCTTGCAGGCGAAACCGCAGGCCGGACTGGAATTAATGAAGCGCGTGTTTAACACAGGAGCGTGAGGTCACCTGGGGAGCAGTGAGAGAGGTTCTGGCAGTATTACTGCTTTCATGCCACCAGGGAGACTCACGGAGCACAGCGAAATTTCCAGTTCGCTTGAACCTGACCGAACAGTCTCTAAAGAGGAGTGTCGTTTGATCACGGCGCTTTGTGGGATGAATGAAACCAGCCTATCCACTCTGCTACTACTTTTTTTCCAGTAGTAGTGAGGAATTTTTAGAAAAAACAAATAGTGACAGAAGTGAGTACCGCCCTGACATCCCGTGCAGTGAGTACCGTCCTGACATCCCATGCAGTGAGTGCCGTCCTGACATCCCATGCAGTGAGTGCCGTCCTGACATCCTGTGCAGTGAGTACCCCCCTGACATCCCGTGCAGTGAGTACCCCCCTGACATCCCATGCAGTGAGTACCGTCCTGACGGGCTCAAAATTCGGAAGAAGGAAACTGAAGGGCTAGGGCACATCTGAGGAGCAAAAGAATCATTCCCCCCTTCTCTCTCTCTCTCTCTCTCTCTCTCTCTCTCTCCAGATGATGTTTGGTGGGCGTGTCTGTAGGAGGCAAGGATATGCTGGCCCTGAACACCCTGGTGAAAGAGCAACAGCAAGTTCACTAGATCCAGTCCCTGATGCCCAAATGACTGATGTCATCGTGTGCTACTTATGTCAGGATCGTAAATCCATCGATCAAAATTTCACCAAAAAATATTTAATCCTTCTATGTTTTATTTTCCAAAAAATGCGTAAATTGAGTGGTGTTAATTTTTTTGCTCGGTTATAGAACTTTAATGATGTGCGTTATCATTATAGTTCCATAACCAAGCAAAACATTTACCACTCAATTACAATATCACTCACTTCAGAACTGAAATAGGGAGGGGCAGGGACATTAACTACCATGAGATTTAGCTTTGCTAAACCCACCAGACAGGACTTCCTCTCTATCAGTTACAATATTATTTTTATACATATTTATGTAACCTCCTGCCTGAATTCTCCATCCCACGCATTGGCATCATGTACACATCCCTAAACCTAAAGTCTAAAACCCCATCTTCACAAGGAGTGCTTTTGTCAATTTAGATGTGAATGAGTAACAGTTGATAATAAAGCAGCTCATTTCCAGACAGCAACCATGTGTTATCCTTGAGATGGATACTTATATGGAGTAATCCGATACTTACAACAATCCTAATGAGATTTAATTTGACACCAGTGACCCGGCCTGATATCTGGACACAAGCGTTAGTCCAGCCTGATATAGCGCAGTAAAGACAGAGATGTGCATATATAATGCGAGTCACACTAGATAAGGGATTCTAGATCTAAGCAGTAGTCTGGTCACTAATGGTCTATTCCATGATCCATAATTACCTGTCCCGGACATTCTCTGGGTCCAGATGTGTAAATGAGAGATGAGGGGATTGTATTAAGGGGATTTACCTTTCGACACATGAAAAATCATACTGAGACAATTTAATGTATTTTCACCATATACTCCATTGATGTTTTTGTACTAAATTATGGTCTGTATGAAGAATATTTACAGTAGGATTTAATCTTATTTACAGTTTTATATATTCAAGCATTGTTTGGTTACAAGCCACTCCGTTTTTACTGTTGTGTTCACGTATATTTTACAGTGTAAATCCTACTGTTGACGGCAGTAAAAATGGCACGACAAAAACCCTTGGCTTTGTAGCAGGGTTGTGGTTCAATGCCCTTTGAGAGTGGTGGGATATTAAGCCTTTTTGGGTCAGCTGTAATTGATCTTGGAGCTTGTAAAAAAGGGTCAAAGGTTTAGGCTCCCACATAGACACATGTGCATGCCACCTACACAGGGACCCTCCTCTGGGCGTATATAAACACTTGCTCCACTCTGACCAGCATCTGGACTCTCCAGTGGGCTCATCACCTGCCACTCTTACGGTAGACATCCTTGGACTATGGGCCAATGGGGCCAATGTCCAGATGTACCCCAGGGAGTGAGGTCATGATGGGGCCTGAATGCGCTAAGGGTCCTGAAGTGTGCGTCCACTTGATTGGAAGTGCCTAAGTAATGTATCTGGAGCTCATAATAAGTAGAAGGTTTAATCGTTTTATGGTAACTGTACCAATACTAGTTGAACGAAACTAGTGTAAGTGTTTGGTGGCGATAAGGTTAGGTCAGGTAGCTCCGAATCATAATCTAATGTGCATACCACCTGAGATGTAAAAGATTCCTACACCCATGGCAAAATATAATATCTACTAGCAACTGGTTACCAACCCCTGAGCTGCAAGACCTGGTGTTCTCACGCCTTTGTAATAATATGAATGCATTCCTTCCTCCTCCACTGGGGGGCGTGGCGCCATGCTCCGAGATTGTTGTTGCAATAGGACTTAAACGTTTTGGCATCATGTTCCTTAAACGGGACAAAAAAAGTGAGCCTGAGTCTGCTTCACACCCTGGAGTCAAGATAAAATGATTCTGAATGCCATGTCTGGTAGGCTGGTCTCTCTGTATGGCATTTGTGGGTAGTAGACCTAGCCTTCCACATGGTTTACATAATGTTGTCAACTGTTATTCCCATGTCCAAGAGCAATGTCTCATTCACAGCAGCTGTAACAAATACAAAAATGTTTTTTTACTTTTTTGTCCTACTTTGAAACCCGTTGAGATCTATGTTTCCAACGCATTCTCTTGTCAGTGGACACCAGGTAAATTAACTAAAGCAGCAAATTCACTATTGAGCTACAATATGAGTAGATGGTCTTACTCAAAAGCTCCATTGCTCGTAATTTAAAAGGAGGAAATAGAGTTCAGTAGTAGTGCTCCAGCAGCATTTGTCTGAGAGTTATCAATATGGTGTGTTGGCCTGTTAGACTGTCATTGTGTGGGAAACACTGTCGAACCGATCTCCACCATTGGGGTTTACTTCATCTACCTGCAGATTTCCCCAAATCCAACACCTCTTTATCAAGAGCCATACAAGGTATACAATCCTCTGATTCTAATCACTTTTTTAGGTCGCTGCCTTTGATTTTAAAAGGTTAAATACCGTAATTTCTGGACTATAAGCCGCTACTTTTTTCACACGCTTTGAACACTGCAGCTTAAACAATGATGCGGCTAATTTATGGCTTCATGCTGCCAAAACATTTAGCCTCGTCACATCGGACCGATGAAATTACCGAACAGGTCACAGTGGACCAATGAAACTGTTCGAATTAAATCAAACACACTCACACTAAATTCTTCAGATCAGTCATTTTGCGCTTCATGCACACATCATGGAAAACACACGAAGAAATGTATATGATGCAGCTTTCAAGTTAAAGGCGATCGAACTGGCTGTCGAAGAAGGAAATAGAGCTGCTGTAAAACTCAAATTTTTTTTTTTAACCAGCCGTGTTACAGGCACTGTTCGGAAAAAAGTATTTAATTAAAAATTTAAAAAATCTTTCTGTGTAACATCTTTCTGTGTAAATATCTCATGTTACAACGTGGACACCTGCGGCTTATAGACAAGTGCGGCCTATATATGTACAAAAAAAAATTCTTTTTAAAGTTAGGTTATATTCAGGTGCGCTCAATAGTCCGGAAATTACGGTAATTACCAATTTGCATCTAATTTTCTCCCCAGGGACCAAGGCTAGGACTGAGGCACAACAGGACAACAGGCAACTCTTTCTTTATCCCCCCAGCATCTCCCTCAGCCCCAGTGCTGAAGGTGATGTTCATTCCTCCTGGAGGCAGGAGCGTGTTATCACCAGCGAATGACACGGACGGCACACCGACGTGTTACTGACGACTTTGACCCGGTTCCTCTGAGGGAAGATTATCAGAGTATGTCATTCATCTTCGACCGAGCAAGTCCCCACCCTACACTCTATTTTCCACTCTGAATATCTCCCTCTTGCCCTCCCTACGCTGGGCTGCAGAGCAACAACATATTGATGTCACCTTCGATAAATCATCCCAATCTGTTCCTTCTCTGCCTCGTCTTCATTTATGACTCACAAAAGTCCGTTTTGCAGAAGCATTTGATATAACACTCAATTGCCCCCCTCAAACAGCATAATCCAATTGTTGTCTTAATGAAATAAATAAATAACCATAAAAATCAAATGAATGATTCCCTGGTTCCACAAGTCAAAGAGAGGTACATCACCGTGAGGAGGGAGCTATACTGCACACACGCAGTCATTCCTTAAGAACCCTAACCCATAGACCTCCATCCCCACATTGCACACCTACTGGGAAAATGGAGTCACTGCTGGTCATCATGAGTTAAATAGGAAGTAGAGGTATAAAATTTAAGAGACTCTTGACATATTTATTAAGTAAAAAATTTACCTGAATCCATAGTCATTAACGGCCATTGTAAAAAAGGTAGCAAGGGAAACACAGTGTATGAAATTAGGGACTTAAGTGTGTAGACTACAAAAGTAAATTAGGGACTTAATTGTGTAGGCTTGTAAAGTATGGTTTGCTCATGTAAATATGAGTTGCACTTGTGTAATTATTTTTGTAGTTCCAAACTTGGTTCTGTCTGTTCTTGATTCCAAAGGTTCTGTTCAACATGTACTTCAGCCCACCCATTATCATTTTCATACAGCAGGCCTAATGATTACCTTAGGCAACGATATACACAAACCAACCATATTAACAAAAAAAACAGTTTTGTCTGACCGTTTCCTTATAATGTTTTAGACTAAAAAAGTAACTCTATCTAAACCAGAGCCCGGGTATTGTATGGGTCAGTCTATAATATCACTGACTGTAACGGATCTTATAGAAGAAAGCTCTATCCAATGCAGAAGAGCCCAGAAGCTTATTGTTAATTGAGGAAGAAAGTAATAAAGCGTAACATGTTATGCTCCACGGTGTGACCAAATTAGAGTGTTAAAACAAGCCTGCCGTAAAATGGAAATAAAATGGAGTTCAACCAAACTGCAGGTTTTTTTTTACCTGCCGTGGAAACACGGCCTAATAAATTACAATCACGAGCTAACATCTGCTCGATCTAGTAATTTTTCTAACGTCATAGAAGAAAATAAAAGTAATCTGTGATTCCTTTTAAAAAGGTTAAAAACAAATCTGTTAAGTTCAATAAATGTGTTTCATTATTTCTCAAAATAGGTTACATGCTTCCAAACATGGCTGTATGTATTCTCTATTCTCTCATCACACGATTAGCTAGTGAGAGTCGTTCCATTTATTCTCAAAATCACCAAAAAAATGTTTGCAACACTGATTTAAGCAACTGAAACTCATATTCATATGTGCAAATCATACCATACATCAGGGAGACATTAGACAGGATCTGATTCATGACCCGATCCCAGCCAGAGTCGACCGGCCCAACTATCCAGCATGCTCAGTGGAGGAACCACGACTGACATCATCAAGGCTGATTCTGACATCTGATGGGTGCCACAAGTGCCCCTATCCACAGGTACCCCTATCCACAAGTGCCCCTATCCACAGGTGCCCCTATCCACAAGTGCCCCTATCCACACGTGCCCCTATCCACAAGTGCCCCTATCCACAGGTGCCCCTATCCACAAGTGCCCCTATTCTCACGTGCCCCTATCCACACGTGTCCCTATTCTCACATGCCCCTATCCACACGTGCCCCTATCCACACGTGCCCCTATCCACACGTGCCCCTATCCTCACGTGCCCCTATCCACACATGCCCTTATTCTCACATGCCCCTATCCACACGTGCCCCTATTCTCACATGCCCCTATCCACACGTGCCCCTATTGTCACGTACCCCTATCCACACGTGCTCCTATGCTGAGGGGTGCGTGCGATAGAGCAGGCACCAAACCAGACTTATATTGCTGCCATAAATGGCTCCACCAATCTAGAATGGAGATTGCGAGCCAGGCCCTCTCGTCCAACATCAGTGTCTGACCTCACAAATGCTCTTTTGGAAGAATGGGAAAAATATTCCAACAGACACACATCAAAATCTTGTAGAAAGCCATTCCAGAAGAGTGGAAGCTGTTATAGCTGCAAAGGGGGGACCAACTCGCTATTAATGCCTATAGATTTAGAATGGGATGTCATAAAAGCTCCTTTAGGTGTAATGCGTAGGTGTCCCAATACTTTTGTCCATATAGTGTATATATATACAGTAGGGAGAACAAGTATTTGATACACTGCCGATTTTTCAGGTTTTCCCACTAACAAAGCATGTAGAGATCTGTAATTTTTATCATAGGTACACTCCTGTGAGAGACGGAATCTAAAACAAAAATCCAGAAAATCACATTGTGTGATTTTTAAATAATTAATTTGCATTTTATCGCATGACATAAG
>JAOVYW010054864.1:0-23428 GCA_025775045.1 Hiodon tergisus | reverse complement strand
GTGGCCCATATATTTAATGCACCATTTCTTTTTATTTTCATAAAGTTTTATGTTAAGGATTTCATACTGTCATATATACTGCATATTAAGTCTGCTGTATGTGGTTACTATAGAATGGTTCGGGTATGAAGACCCCATACACAGTGTTAAAGGGAGTTGACACTAACTAATTAACACAACAACTAATTAAAACGAATCAACTAAGCCAGAGAACTGGGATGTAATGTAAATAAATTACACACTATGTAGCACATCAAAAATATGTATTATGTTATATTAGGCAAATACTGGTAGAGCATGCATTGAAGGAGTCATCAATCTCACTGATTGTGGGAGCCAAATATCAAACTGAAGTACATCCAGTTGTTAAATTCTCTCATAACACAGGCAGTTGATGTCACAGTAGTAAGGAGATTGACATGAACCCAGTTTGTCTTGTTGGCAGGTTTAATTTATCTTCTTCAGGTGTTTTTTTCTTTTTATAATTTTTAAAAAACTTTTAAACTTCATTCAGCGTGTTGTCCTTAGTGTCATTCAACTTAAGCTCCTCCTTCTGGGACATGGTTAGGGAAGAACTATTTTTGAGACTTCTGAAACAAGCAAGACATTTAAAGGCAGTTAGACAACACATAATATATTGTGGTATTTTGTTTGGTTTTGTGTTTGATTTCAGGCTTGTTGTATTTGGTTCCCTCTGAGTCATCTTTCTGAGTTTTCTTCATGAGCAACTAGTAGAATGCAGGATTTAATCCCAGGAGGTGCTCTGTTATTGTACCCATGAGAAACTTATTTAACCTAAGTGGTTCAGTTTAAGTGGATCAAATATCCATGAAATGCTCCCAATGCCAATTCCTGTTTTACCCTTTCTTGTACTGTTCCAACGTTACCGACTCCTGCCTACCCTTTGGTCTCCTAATGAGAATAGGCTCAAACTCAAAAGGATATATATCCGTCCACAAGAAGCACAAGCTGCAAAAATAAGTCAAACTCTTTTGTGTGCCTACAGACCAACCCTTACCTTTCCTCTATGTCCTGAATTGTGTCTGGGAGGGGTGACGCCAGTGTTTCGGGCAGAAAGATGGCAACCATCCCAGACAGGATGGGGGTGCCGCCATAGATGAGACCTGGCAACCAGGGTACTAACTCCCCCGAGAGCTGCACCATTGGCGCCACCATTGCGCCAAAGCGAGCAACCATTGATACCCAGCCCATTCCGCTCTGACTGAGATGGAATAGGTTCTGTTAGTAAGTCTACCTGTAGAGACATCATTCAAATGGAATATATATAATAATTCAAAATTAACTACATGGTGCATTCCATTAGTATCAATAACAGATAGATGTTGTCTTGAATTAAAAGTAAAGTGAAATGAAGAGAAAGCAACAGGCTGGTGTCACAAACTGTGGCGGTACTGAAACTGCAAAGAAAACTTGGTTCACTTGTAGGGATTAGGTTAGAGTGTGCATTACCGGATGACTGTGGGAAACAGCTCTCCGGAGTACAAGTAGCAGCAGTTGAAGGACGCTGCCAAGCAGCCCTTTCCCAACACAGCCAAACAGGTGCGCAGTGTCTGCATATCTGTGCACATCCAAGAGCAGCACTCAGCACACCGACATAAAGCCAGTAATTCACAATATAACATGGCAAATGCAGGGATATGGCATCAGCTGACCACAGACAGGGTGTGACACTCAATGTCAGAAAGGACACAACAGTCAACACCAATGTAACACAAACATGCAACCCATGAACCAATTGACTTAGGAACTCACCGTAAGGCACCAACAAGTTGATCAATATGGTGACGCCAGACAGAATTAGGGCCATGCTTTGTGAGATACGCCTGCCAATCATGCTCATGGAGACAGTAACGACCACCTTTGCGGGAATGTCCACGGCTCCAAAAATCACCTGGATCAGATAGATGTTCACTCCAAATTTCTGCAGGTCCATGGAGAGCCCATAGTAGGCGAAACTTGTGGAGAACCTAGGGGAAGTTTCCTTTACTGTTCATGCACACCATTTTTTTAAGAAGACACCCATAGCCATCCCATTCATATTCTGTAATAAGATTTAACACAAGAGCAAACCTGTAGAAAGTAAGTGTTTAAGCTTAGTTACAGTCAAGGAAAGATGCACCCATATGTGCAGTGATAGAACATGGATGGAGATGGAGATGATTAAAAAACAGATATAGAGCAGACCAAGAAAAACAGTGTAAGGAAGAAGAAGACCAACCAGACAGCACTGAGGCAGAGAGTGATGGTCCTCATGGCAGAAGTTCGAAGCAGGTCCAGGACAGAATAGGATCCTCGTGAACAGATCACCTCCTTCTTCATTGATTCCTGCAGCATCTATATGCAGAACACTCAGGTTCACAAAGCTGCTGTAATTACCAAACTCTGTGCTCTTGCTGATATAGGTATTTTCCATTTGGACATGTTTCCACATGTTTGCCTTCACCTTTTGACTAAAGAATTTGTGTAGTGTTTTTTTTAATTGTGCACACCTAAAAAAAAAAAAGCAGCACACAATGCTATTGGAATATAATGACAAGTGCTACAGCTATGGCAAATGCTATGCTATGATTTAAGATGGACCACGCATATTACTATGAACCAATGCATTGTGGAGCTTCTGACCTGAGTATTAATTTTGTCTCCCTCTGCTCTGCGTCCATTGATGTGAGCAACGGTTCGCAAATTTTTGACTGCTTCGTCTGTTTTTCCATTCAGCACCAGCCACCGT
Source organism: Hiodon tergisus (assembly GCA_025775045.1). Classification (NCBI taxonomy): domain Eukaryota; kingdom Metazoa; phylum Chordata; class Actinopteri; order Hiodontiformes; family Hiodontidae; genus Hiodon; species Hiodon tergisus. The sequence goes on along the minus strand of JAOVYW010054864.1, from coordinate 20,679 downwards.
GCAGACTCCATAAACCACCTGTATCAATGAGGCATCAACGTGATCAATATTAATGGCTTGTGCTGAGTTTGGAAGAACATATACTAGGTTAAAATGGTTAGTAATTTCTGAGATGCCACGAATAGTCTGATAAGATGTTACTTTTGGCATCTCTTTACTGTGTTGTCTCTGGATAAACCAGGTGTTAAATGTTCAATTTCATAAAACTGTGGTACACAGTCGGCATGCCCTCAAGCCGGGATAGCAACATTGAGAGGGAAGGCCACGCCCTCTAAGAATTGGACCTCGTTGTGCACCTGAGTGTGGTTCCACGGATGGTAATCACACTCAGGTGCTCAAAGAAAGAACAAAGGCAGTCAAAGGGAAAATAAATGGATGCATTGCTTCTGCTTCGAGTTTGTTTGCTCCAAAAATTTTGGTTTTTGTTTAGTTTTTTATTTTGTTAATTTTCTGGAGAAACATTTAAGTTTGTTTAAAAATGGCCTTTAAAGGATGTAAACCTTCCCCCAATGCTTCGTTCTCCAGGTGCTATCGGACTGAGCATGCCCTTGCGTGCTACATCAACGTATGCACATTTTGTACGTCCAGCCAAGACTTTTTGCTGGATAAATCCTGGATCATTGCTTAATGTCACATTGAGTACTATTTTGCATCATTGACATCCAGTTTTCATTTAATAAAATGTGGACAGTTCATTGTCTCACCACGAGTAAAGGAATGTGATGTAGAATGGCAAGGAGACAGCGAGGGTGAGCCATCGCCAGTCACGGATGAAGTATGCCACTCCTGCCAGGAGCAGCTGGCCTGTGGTATAGCAGTACCCACTTCCCGTCCCCACCACTGTTCTGACACGAGTGGGAATCCACTCCACAACTGCACAGGGGTTTGAGGGGAGACAGAGTGATTGGGAATGGTTTGGGAACCAGAAAGCGACAAAGACTGGCTCCTAATTCCTACCTCTGATCTAAAATACTCCCAAACCTATCAACAGCTATGTTGTACTGTTGCACAGTATTGTACCCTATGATCAGTACTGAATCTGCAGGTACAAGTTTGCTCCACAGGGTCAGATGCTAAGGGTGAAGGACTAAAAGGCAATAACAAAGTCTAGCATGAAAACCCAAAGTACCTCTAGCTAGAGTAAACCCTAAAGCCTGATTCTCAACTTTCTCTGAACTTGCACTTACTGAGGGAGAAGGAGTTCAGAATTACACCAGACAGAGCCATGCCACAAAAGAATCGAAAGAGGCAGAAGGCTGAGAAGGAAGTGACAAAAGCAGTGCATGTCCCACTGACGGCCATAAGCAAATTTGAGGCCAGCAGCAGGAAGCGACGTCCAAACCTGGGGAAGTGAGGACAAACAGGAAGATTGAGTCAAGACTTGATCTTTACATATCACTGTCAATGTAAAAGAAGAGTAAATTAAGACCTCTAATCTGCTTATACCCATCTTTACATTGTGTTTCATAGCTTTCATGAGTTATCAGAGTATGTTGGACAACTAACTAAGCACAATTAATTAACACAATTAATTTGATATTATATCATATTTCTAAAGCATTAAAAAAATCAACACAGCTTTCAATGATCTGGTATAAATACTGAGAACTACTGATTGGAACTAAGCTATGACATAAAAACATGACTGTCCAATGGCTACAAATATTATATAAATATTACTGAAATGGGATTAGTTAAAAAGAACAAGGTAAATTAGGCCTTGCCTGTCCGACAGGCCTCCAAAAACCACTGCTCCCACTAGCACTCCTCCCATGTAAATGGTTTGACCCATCTGTTTCAATGAACGCCGATCACACACTAGATCCCACTGAATGAAAGAGAGAATGTGTGTGAGAGAGTAAAGAGAAGGAGGGAGACCTTCATGTGAAAGATAAAAGTATAATTTACTCATTTATACAGAAGTTATATCCACTAATTAATAATTATTTTCACTTGGCAAACAACCAACCTCCGCTATCTCCACTATAGATTCTATAGGATTCCAGAACCACCCTCACTAGCCACCTTGCTAACCAACAAGGTATGTTTATGCCCTACCTCAGATATGATGGTGGAGCTCATCTCTGTCATGTCATACTCCCACCCGTCATCACAACCCTGTAGCTGTGAAAGGAGGGCGGTGCTGTGGACCGGTGTGGGTACAGTGCTGCCTGCATTCCCAGAGCTGCTGTTCCTCTCAGCCAGGAGATGCCACTGGGGGCTAGAATACCGCTGGCACTTGGACAGGCGTCCTGCTACGTTCAACGGCACGCTGAGCCGAAGGGCAACCTCAGGGTCCAAGTGGGGCGCCGAGAAGTTCCCTGGGACCCGGCAGTGATGATCTGGTACCGCGGCCACAAAGTTTTGGAGCAGGTTGTGGCTGGCCATCATTAGGATGGGCATGCAGAGCAGAGAGACATGCACCACCTGGAATCGTCCTGTACTACCTACCTGCTCCAGGAGGTCTGCAAAGGCCATGGTGGAAAGGTGACTGAAACTGGGTTATGTTGGATGACCAGTGAATTGAGATTGTAGCCCCCAGACCCACTGCTACACCTTAAACAAACGGTGGCACTGCCAGTTGGAATGGCCACTGGAGGATGCAGATATCAAGTGTCGATGGTAACAATTTGTTTCCTATCCTTGATTGTCATCAGGGGATCTCTGAAAGAAAATAAATGCAATTAAAAAGACTTCTTTGACCCCTATCTGCCAAATTCTCATAGTAATGGTTATTTCAATAGAATAGTACATATTTAAATTGGATCGGTGTTTAAAAAAAAATATATTTATTGTACATACAAATTTATATACTATTTACATGCATGAATTCATTTGCATTTTTTAGAGGGTATCAACATGTATCTAAATTAAATGTATCCAAAATAGTGAAGAACATTCTTAATGTTGATAAACTGACATTGTTCAGAAAATTATTAGTATGACTTGATTAGCTATTTACGTCGCATGAGAAAAATTGTACTTACAGTGTGCAAACAAAACGTAAAAAAATTCAATAAAATCTGCTGCTGCAAAATTTTAAACTTTTTCCTCCAGAAAATTATTCAGGTTAAGAAAATTCCAATCAAGTCTTTAATGAAATTCATAAATAAGTCTAAGGATGAACTTGGAATATAATCACATGAAAAATTTATTCTGTGTGAAAGTCCTTTTGATTTATCTTGTGGTTAACTGACCCACAAGATAAAAACAAAGGAAAAAATAAATTACTTTAATAATAAAAATCTTTTACTCTAAAAATTAATGAAAATTTTACAGAAAATGTAAAATAAAAGAAACCCTCAAGGTGTTTGAGCTATTCTGAAGAAACAAAACTTATTTTTTAGCTTTGGATTTAAAATGGAAGTGTAAAACAAGTCCGTTTGGGGTCCTGGCCATTCGTTGGTCCTTGAGGAAAGCTGAAGACTGGCACGACCAAAGTGCCTGTTCCAAGTCTTTATACGAACGTGAAGGAAGCTGTGTGGGGGTTGAGTCCAGTTTCATCAATGTTCTTGTTTCTTCAGTGTGTTCTTGCCTCTGTCTGGACTGGTTACAGTTTTACCGTGCAGGCCAAAGGGGGGGGGGGGAAGTGATTAGAAGGTTGTGCGTGTGTTTGTGGTGGGCTGCTCTCATTATTATAAGAGCAGCATGCTGAGAAGAGGAAGTAGGTCAAAGGCAGTGAGTGAGTATCACAAAGGCCAGATTACATGAAGAATTTCAAGTAAAGAGAAATAATACTAACACAGTGTGAGAACGACCACCATATATCAGCTCACACAAGGTCACTTACTCCTGCCCATTAAAACATATAGAAACGTCCATTGCCCGAACTCACTCATACTCTCCAAGCAGGTGACGTAGTTTAGTTGCTCTTAACATAGGCAAACAAATGTAGCAGTACATAGGAACTTTTAACTTATAATATATGTTTTTCTTTTAGCTATCATACATTTCACACAAGGCAAGGGTGTATCATCAATCGAGTTTCCTTTGATCCATTCTTCTAGAGTTTATAATAGTAACTATACACCGATCAGCCGTAACACTATGACCACCTGCCTAATATTGTGTAGGTCCCCCTTTTGCCGCCAAAACAGCCCTGATCCGTCGAGGCATGGACTCCACTAGACCTCTGAAGGTGTGCTGTGGTATCTGGCAACAAGACGTTAGCAGCAGATCCTTTAAGTTCAGTAAGTTGCGAGGTCTGGCCTCCATGAGATATGGGGAATTTGGAGGCCAAGTCAACACCTTGAACACGTTGTTGTTTCCTCAAACCATTCCTGAAGCATTTTTGCTTTGTGGCAGGGCACATTATCCTGCTGAAAGAGATCAATGCCATCAGGGAATACCGTTTCCTTCCTTGGACAACTTTTGATAGGAACACCCCACAAGAGCCGCAGTTTTGGAGAAGAAAGAGTGCAAAAAGGCTCTGACCCAGTCGTCTAGCCATCACAATTTGGCCCTTGTCAAAGTTGCTCAGATCCTTACGCTTGACCATTTTTCCTACTTCTAACACATCAACTTTGAGGACAAAATGTTCACTTGCTGTTAATATATCCCACCCACTGACAGGTGCCATGATAACGAGATTCACTTCACCTGTCAGTGGTCATAATGTTATGGCTGATCGGTGTATCTGTGATGGAGCAGTGAGTCTATATTTATATTTTATACTGATATAAATATAATCTGACACAGTTTTTAGAGCCTCATATCATTAATCTCTATAATGATCTTTTACATTTGCATTAAAAGTTTGAATTTTATAAAATCATTTTTTAGGACAGTCACAAGGCCACACAAAGGTAGATTGAGATGAAACAGTATATTTGCTGTTGAGTACTGCAGTTGTGAAGAAGCTTTATTTTTAATGATCTGTCTCTTTACCAACTCACAAATAAATCCCAATTTTAGAAGAATGGAGCACCGTCACAGATGTTTAAAGTGAACAATTATTGCTTACAGTGCATACTGTACACTTTGTAACTGAGTCTGTCAGTGCCAGTTTTTCCAGTGACATGACAAAAAACATTTTGTCACTAATGAGTAACTACAAAGCAGCACCTGGTATTCTCCCCTCTCCTCTCCACCTAATTTAATTAGTCTTGTCCACATGACTAAATGCATGACTTAGCATACTCTGAGATAACTTTGATATTAACACAGGTAATGATTAAAGCAATAATACACAATAAGGTGTGAGTTGGTAATTAGTGGTACGGTTGTGATGCAACTCAGGCAAGAAGCAAAGTGGATAACAAACACCCTCAAATGTTTTATTGCTTTCACAAAATGGAGTTGTTTCTACATTTTTGTTTTTAATTTTAAATATTACTCTCATAATGTCACTCCATCAAATTAAGTTGTCCTTAACTGTTACCATACTGTAACCATTGAAATGTTCTAAAATTCAAAATGTAACAAACTGTGAATTAATAGTATTAAGTTATTGGGAAGCCATGCATACTTGTCTCATAATAGCATGACTGGAAAGCAAACTGATCAATACAAATGTGGGACCGGAACTATCCGTTTAAGGGTAGTCTCTAAACTTTCATCGGCGCAAATAGGTCTGGGGTGGTTCAGCAGAACTAAATAATTGTCTTGTGCTTTCACAGATAATCGTTTAGGCCCGGAAACTTGTGGTAAAAGACAGACCAGCGTGACCTAGCAAGGAAAAAGCTGTTGGATGGAGGAATTTCTCCTCTCCCAAAATGGGGCACCAGGTGAGCTGGCTGTCAGAGCTCAACCAGGACTGGGAGATTAATGAGTCCAAATTACCAGCTCACCCACCAGTGCACATTGACAACAGAGTAATTAAACTAGGAAAATATGTCTGGAAGTGTCAGAATTACTATTTGTCTAGAATTACTATATTGCCATTTTAAAAGTTGGCCAGATTTCATTTGCTTTTCTAACATTTTCAAATGTTAGAAAAAAAATCTGCATAACTTTGGACTGTTAACGCTGTCAGGCAAATGACTGTTAATTTTTTAATTTAACAGTAGACCTGGCTCAATCAAACTGTTGCATGCAAGACATACATGGAAAATGTGGGCACACTAATGTGTTGTGGAATAATGTTGCACAGGTAGTTGCACAGACCCAAAATAAAAACATTTCTTTGATGAACATTGTTGTTATGTCTTGTTCTCACTGCCCTGTGAGGATAAAAAGGTGTTGCAACACAGATACGTCCTATCACAGATTTGGAACAGTGATACAGAAATAGATGAAGAGGTTTCCATAGAGCCAGAGGATGTTTCAGAGACAGAGGACAATATAGTTGAAGATCCCGATGCTGAATTTTCCTTGGATGAAGAGGATTCAGAGGATGAGTTTGCCATATCCTCCGCTCAGTCAGATGGAAATGATGGAAATGGTGCAACCATCAAGAAGAGTGGGGCTATGGAAATCTAAAGATGGTAATATAGAATGGACACCTGCACTACAACAAAGCCAAACCAGACTGTCAACCTCCAGTGTAATCAAAATGCTTCTAGGCCCAATACGATTCACTGCCACTCGAGTCCACGACATACAATCAGTTTTTGAGCACTTTTTAACACAACCAGTAGAGAAGATTATACTGGACATGACCAATTTTGAGGGAAGTCGTGTGTTTGGTGTGAATTGGAAGCCACAGGATCATATTGACTTGCATGCATACGTTGGATTTCTGATATTAGCTGGGGTGTACAGGTCAAATGGAGAAGCAACTGCCAGTCTATGGAATGAAGAGAATGGAAGGCAAATTTTTCGAGCAGCAATGTATCTAGAAGTATTTCACATAATTTTTCGGGTAATTGTCTTTGATGACCGTGATACCAGACCAGGTCGACGTGAGAAAGACAAATTAGCGGCAATTATGGATGTATTGGATAAATGGGTGGGAATTCCATCTCTCCGGTACAATCCTGGACCTCATGTTACAGTGGATGATTTCCTTATTCCATTCAGAAATCTTTTCCTCCTTTTTGTCAGTACATGCCCAACCGGCTTTCAAAATATGGTATCAAAATATGGGCAGCCTGTGCATGGATGTAATGTTATTGTAATGAGCACCATGCACAAAGATCTCTGAGTGCAAGAGAGGATTTGAAGCTACAAAGGAGGAGCGCATGACCGGCCGTTGGTGATTTTTTCATATAATTACAGATGTGTCTGCTTACAATGCCTTCATTCTGTGGACTGAATTCAACCAGAAATGGAAGTAGGGCAATGCATGTATGTCGGCTCTTCATGGAGGAGCTTGGCAAAGAACTCATCACTCCCAAGATCCAGAGCAATCCACAGCGGCTGTCCACAGCGGCTGCACTGATGTATCCAGATTCACAGTCAATCAACAAGAAACGGATCTAGTGGACACAGTGGAAGTGGAAAAGATACCAGGTCTGCCCCCCTCAACAAGACAAGTAAAACCAGCACCACATGCATACAGTGATGGAAATACATCTGCGGAAAGCACACACTTACTTTGTGCTCATTATGTAGAGAGAACACCCCCACAAAAAAGGGTGAAATCATTTCTACGGTATCTGTAACTCTGCTTACCTTTACAAAATAAAAATAAATACAAAAACCTGCTTAAGGTAATCTTTACATTATATAAAACAGTAATATCAAAATGTCACCGTTTGTGAGAAAGAAAATGTTAAATAAACAGTTTATAGATCGTTTGTTCTCTTATTTCCTCGTTTTGTAGTCACTAACAAGCCATAATAAAGTTGTATTGTTTAAACCTGGTTCTTTGCTGATTTTGACTGTATTTATACTGTGTGGGTCAATTTGACCAAAACATAATGGATGTTGATACCAAGGGACTTTCATCTAATTATGTGTTTAAAAAAAAAAAAATCTAAATATTAAACTGAATAACGTCCCCAACATCTGTCCATTCTCTCATATATTAGTCAACATGCAAATAGGTAACCAATCATGGCGCACAGTAATCAAACTTTATTTCATTATGGACGTGACATGAACTTAATCAAGCTTAATAACTCCAATTGGACTCGTAGGCAATTGTGCATCATTTTGAGCACAATGCCTTGAATTCCATCACAGCACATTTAACAGCTGCATACCATACTTCACAATAAATCCACCCTCTTTTTAAGTAAAAAAAGAAAAAGAAAAGTTAATTATGCATTTAATAATATTTAACTAATTCAATCTCAGATGCAGCGAAACCTGTTGTTTTTGTGCTGGCATTCTAAATAACAATCCTGTAAATTGTAAATAAATGGGACATGTTATTTTTAGTGCTTTACTTACGAGCTGGGTCAAAGTTCTAAGGTGTACTACAATGATTTCATTTTTACAATGATTTAAGCACTGGCTATTGACGTGCACTGTGTGAGAAAACATTCACTCAGTCAGTTAATGTACACAAAACTGGTAACACATTATAAGTGCATTTTTTTTTCAAGAACTAGGAGTTGTGCTGACTGCAGATAAAGCGTGTCACATGGTTATTACTGTTTAAACTTGAGTATGTGTGTTTCCAAATAAAAACAATTAAGCTTCTTCAATGTTCAGAATGCACATGTGTTTTATAGCATACACCTGTATATTTTATTCATATCCTTGAGAAATTTAGTTAAATGTTAGAAATATTAATAATGCTTTTTTTTCTCTTAGTTTTCGTAGCTTTATTGTCATTGTTATTTCTTCTGTTTATGTATTGTTCTGTGTGATGTTGTGGTTTCTTGAAAAGCAATAAAAAGTGAATGCTAAAGAAATGTTAATAATGCCTGGCATTATTAACATGACAAGAAGAATATTGCGTTATTGATTTGGTGCATGGACATAATCATATTAACTACAACAACAACAACAACAAAATACTGACAGTTCATACAGAATAACATACAGTTAAAAAGCAGTAACATACTGTGTATGCCTCCTCATGTTAAGATGGAGGGACTTTTTCTAACTAGCCTGATAGTTCTTTTGATACCAGCCTGCTTGCATGGCTGGGCTGTAACAGCTTCATTAAGGTTTGTGTTTTAGTGGTATCAATCACCATCACAGGATATTACGCCAAGGAAGGTCACTGTAGTTTGCTTTCATTTGTTGACAGATTTCTATAACTTTTATTTGGACTACTAAGAAGTAATTTTTTATCCTTGTTGTATGGCTCTCAGTATAGTTTTTGTTGCTCTGGAAAAAAAAAGAAATCTGGTTCAGCTGTCATATTTAATACATTTTCAAATTCAACTAAATTCTTTCATTCCATTTTTCCTTTTCTGTAATTAAATTACTGCTTATTGCTTGTAGTGCATAGAGTTCAGTTGTGCAGTGGATGAAAAAAATTATAAGGTGCATTAATCTTCATCTCAGGGCTTATGAGGCTTTAGAGAAAAATATATAACCAAAGGAATCCTCAGAACTATATTTACCAGGGGGATACCAGGGTCAAGAGCACCATGGGAACGATTAGAGGTCAATAAAACATTTTATTTAGCATTTTCATCAAGATCTGAAAATCAAAGTAAGAATTCAAGAATAGAGTATGAGAAGATAAAAGTGTCTGACAAATAAATGGAAGTGATTGTAAATGTGGATTTACTGAATTTATCAATGTGACACAGATAAGTATTAAAAACATCAAAAATTAAAACAGACTGTGAGGCTCTTGACGGTTTTTATTGTTTTTTCGGTTGATATGAGCACCATTATGATTACAGGGTTGCAGCTGCAAACTTTTTTTAACCAGTTAAATTTCCAGTCAGATTTATCTTGCAAATTATTCTTAAAGGGTACGGGGTCTCAACCAAGGGAGAAGAAAATCTATAGTGGAAGAGAAGACTCAAATTTAGTCTAGCTGATGATTGTTTCCATGACTGACAGTGTTGTGAATCAATAACACACTCACACAAAGATGAAAAAAATAGTTCCTTGTAATGGCAAAAGCAAAGTATCTCTAAAGCAATCTGATTCACATTTATAATCTAGATAAGAATCAGTGTATTTTGGAGGGGGGTTTTGCATGTTGCAAAATTCTTTAAATGTGTGATTGTTAGAACTGTGTTTTTTGCAAAAGTCTTCTTCATTGGGTTCCACTTCCTGACACTTTGAAAGTCATTGCTGAACTTTCAGTCACATTGCTCTGCTAGCTAGATAATGCTTCACCATGTCTAGTACATGATTTTGGTAAGGTAAGGTTAGCCAATTGTCAGCAGACTGAGGTCTTAGTGAAGATTAGAGTTGAAATTTTAATGCAAATAAAATAATTACTGAATTACTGATCTCATTAGGTCATTAGGATTTAACATCTAAACTCAAACTAACAAATTTATATAATAGTCTACATGATTGCTAATTTTATATAAATAATGAGTTCTGACTGGGGTCACATTGTAACCTCATAATGTGAATATATTCAGATGCTTCTTGATTGACTAGTTTTGCATCAGTAGTTGTTTTATTTCTGCACATTAATGCCTTGGAGGTGGGACAGTTTAACGGCACTCGTCAGGAGCAGGGATCTTCTCAAGGCTGGGCTCCATTCCCCAGATCTCACGGGCGTATTGGGAAATGGTGCGGTCACTGGAGAATTTGCCACAACCGGCGATGTTGTAGATAACCTTCTTGGTCCATTCCTTGGGGTTCTGTTGGGATTAATTGGAAAGTCAAATTACGCAAAATGTGATAACAAGATGAAGGGCAAGAACAGTTCTTGAATGATTCTTCAACAAGGACAAATAACAATTTGGAATATCCAATAATTCTTAGTATTTCTCCCAATTTTAAATTGCTAATTGAGCTAATGCATCTTGGCTCGTCTCTATGAACCCTGCCACCATACACTCCTATTCTAGTTAGTATTAGGGATGAGCTAAGAGGCACCCATTTAATTTACCCACCTGAGTTCAAGTCACAATTGGAGAATGACATGAACTGGATTAAAACCTACAAATTCCCGCTCTTAGGGCTCAGCCTTTGCAGACTGAGGAGAGGAATCCTCTGTACTGGAGCTAGATCTTCGAACCAATCCAGAATTGTGGATAAAAATTGACCCTGCTTGTGGCTAGTATAATTTTTCCTGCACACTAACCTTGTACAGAGCATTGACTTTATCCTGGCATTTTATGTAGTCTTCATAATCAGCAAACACCTTAAATCTGCATATGAAAGAAGTATGTCAGTCACGATTTGTCAGATACATACGCGGGCGTGCATAGTGTGAATAACAGAAGTTAATAAGAGTAAGTAGTTATACAGGTCTGCTACCTGCAAAAGACCTTACCTGTCATGGTGCATCAGCATTTGAACTATGTCCTTAAATAGGTCGGGTTGCTTGGGGCTAAAGAAACCTCCAGCAATCTGGTCCATTGCCTGCTTCAGCTCAGGAATCCGATTGTAGTACTCACTGGCGTTATATCTAGGCAGGAGAGGGTTGCAACGGGTATTCTATTTACAGACATTAAGCAATTCCCAGTTTTATTCATCAGATGCTATGACCTCAAACATGTAGCTTTTAAATTTTTCAAAGAGTTTCCAATTGGTCACTGATTCCCACAAGCAACCCCCACCCCCACAAAATCCATTCTCTCACCCCTTTTTGTCCATGGCATCGACGTCATCCACCCTCATGCCAAAGATGAAGAGGTTCCCATCCCCGGCCTCCTCGGCCATCTCTACGTTGGCGCCGTCCATGGTGCCGATCGTGAGGGCTCCGTTCAGCATGAACTTCATATTGCCCGTACCAGAGGCCTCTGTGCCAGCTGTGGAGATCTGCTCTGAAAGGTCGGCCGCTGGTATGACTGAGTGGAGAGGGACAGGCTCAGTGCACCAGGAAGCTCGTTGTTTACGAAATGAAACAGTAGTTTATGTGCAGTATGCAGCGTCATATTTTATTATGGTTTCCTCTTTAAACTTTGTTTGCAAACAAGATAGGAAGATGGAATTATTACATGTAAAGAATGGCCCTCTCAGTCCCCTAATATCAATATACAGTACTGTGCAAATGTCTTAGGCAAAACAAAACATTAAATCAATATTTGGGGTGACCACCCTTTTTACTTCATCTACATCAATTTTCTCAGGTACACTGTTGTGCAGATTTATCCAAGAAACTTTCCACAGTTCTTCTACAGACTTTAGCTGTCTAGTTATCCCAGACAGCCTCGATGATGTTGAGATCAGGGCTCTGCGGAAGCCATAACATTTGTTGCAGAACTCCATGTTCTTATTTCGGAAAATGAATGCTGGGACATCTAAAAAGTACTTTTTTCTACTGACACACAAATGCAGAAGACAAAAAATAAACATTTATGTAAAAAGGCTAGGGTGGCTAAGACTTTTTCACAGTACTGTGAATGCAGCTGTACAGAACTTTTCTTTCTATAAGAACTTCACTGGTTTTGAAGGGAAATTGTTTTCTCGACTCAGTCTTTGTCTCTATCAAAATATAATGTAAAAATGGGATTAGTTGAATATGAATATGAATATATGTCCTTATTTATAAAATATGTCTATTTATTTATTTACTTATTTTCTCCCTAATTAGGGAGACATTTTCTAATGTATCTTGGCTCATCACTACTAATCCTGCCACCACACACAGGGAGGGTGAGGAAGTAGGGTCTCTTTCAAACTTATTTACACAGTGTGGGCTATGCAGGACGAGAACCTGTGAGAATCCAGCTCATAGTGCTTAGCCTGCACTTGGGTGAAGACCTTTACTGACTGAGTCACTCTGCAGGTGCTTTATAGTTTAATAAATAAGTGTGTATTTGTTTTACTTTCCTAATATCATATCAAAATGTCTTTCACTTTTGCAAAGGAATCTACCAGTCAATGTTAAAAGCATGGCAAAAGTTAAGCCCAACCTTTCTCAGCCAGGGTGACCCTGTAGTTCTCCAGGAAGATAACCTTGAGACGGTCACCCACCACAGGGTCATGATTGACAATCTCTCCAATGGCGGTGATAAGCCTTATAATCATCTTAGCTGTGTGGTAACCGGGAGCAGCCTGGATCGGACAGTCGAGTTGGAACACAAATGGGAGATGCATTGAGACTACAAAACTTTACCTCTCTTCCTCCCAGTGTCTTTCTGTTGCAAACGCATGACACAGACAACAATTTTATATGGATCACCCTTCACATGGACTAATATAAACAATGGCGTTGTTGATTTAACACTGGCAGTTTTGCTGAATAGTGAATCAGCAAAGTCACCTTTCCTCCGATCATGATAGTTCTGGGAGTCCAATGCTTGTTGGGCTCCTTCTTGATTCCTGAAACAGAGCAGAAATTCAATCTGACCTGCCCCACAACCCAGAAAGCAGTAAAAAGATGTTCAGAGCACTCACGGTTGTAGAAGGTGATGATGTGAAGGCAGTTGAGGAGCTGTCTTTTGTACTCATGGATTCTCTTCACTTGCAGATCAAACATAGAGTTGGGGTTAATTTTGACTTTGTAGTGCTCCTCCAGGTGAACTGCAAACTTAATCTTGTTTTCCTGGAGAGTGTAAGAGCAAAACACAATTAGCATGTGGTAAGCTTAATCACCCTCGCTGATATATTTGTCTATGATATGCTTTATCAGCAGTCTGGCTATTTATTCCAAGCTGACTGTTCTTGATGCAATATTGTTGTTGTTATTATTTTTGGTAGATATTTCATGCTAAAATTCCACAGCATCTTACATCTCATATCTTTAAAAGTCACCAATTTAAATGCCTGCATATTTAAAGGGTAGCAGTGGATGAATATATATGCATATATAATATATATGTAATATATATGTTCTGCTAAGTGTCAGTTTAGCAGTTAATCTGTTAATTGTAATAAACCAGCTGAAGTTTACTTCCCTAAACACTGTATTCTGTCAAACATGAAACAGCGATGAAAAAACATACACGTCTTAGAGGTATGGTTGTTCGTGATCATGGTAGTGTTCTTAATGCACCTTACCTGTTTGACCTTGGCAATATCTCGGATGAAAGCATCATCGTTAACAAATTTTAGCAGCTTCTTCAGCTGGTCCAGATCACGAATGAAATCCTCTCCAATTCTCTGTAACACACATACATCATAGACCACCCCCAGGCACAGGCTAACAGTACTGTAAGCCCAAAGGTCCCAAAAGGTACTAACACCACAAAAATCAAAGATGAGCACACAATTGTAAAAGCAATGGTACAGTCACTTTAGTCAATACATTTGCAATCACCATTACCAAAATTCCTACCACTTGCGCCATTACGGTTACTACTACTACTACTACGACAACCCCTGTGAGCAAATTATGAAGCATAATCCCCTCACCTCTGCGATGACCTCAGCAAGTCCAGGGTTGCACATGACCAGCCAACGTCGGGGAGTGATGCCGTTGGTCTTATTCTGGAACTTCTTGGGGTCCATCTCATAGAAATCTTTGAACCTGGACACAAAACAGCCCCACTATAGTCAAGCCCAGATGCTTTAATAACTGTCACCAAAGCAGAACCCTAATGAACTTTGTGTGAATGTTACTTTCCTCTCTGACCATGGCTCTACGTTACCTTTCATTACATCCACTTTTACAAAATTTTAGACCCAGGTATAGTTGGAAAATACAATTAACTATTTAAAAAAAATCAATGTAGACACCAGAGTGCACTTAATACAGTACAATCACATCCAACAAGAATCAATTTAAAACTGGGATTAACGGATAACGAGCACGTATGGAAGAGAAAAAAAGTGGAAAGACTGCGATTTAGACAAATGATCATTTAAAAAGGATAGAGCCAGGTTAAAAGCAAGCCCATGAGAGACGCAAATACAACAATCCTGAGTGGAAGTGGACTGGCCCCAGGCTAGATTTAGTGACGCAGCACTTACAGGGTGGCCTTGAGGATGTCTGAGTGGATTCGAGCCACGCCATTGACGGCGTGGGAGCCAACAATGCACAGGTGGGCCATGTTGATCTTCTTCTGGGGACCTTCTTCGATCAGTGACATGCGGCGCAAGCGCTCCACATCACCAGGGTACAAAGACGCAACATGCTGGATGTGTGCATAGACAGAGACATCGAAGGATGAACATATACAGGCGCAACGAGAGAGGGAACAGAGAAAACTCTGCCTGCAGAGTATGTACAAGGGACACAAACCCAAACAGGCCAACCAAGAATTTGAACAATTGACATTCATTTGAATTAATGAGGACTATTCAGCTGAAAATGGGATAAGGAGATGCCAAACTAAATTGGACCATACGTTTCCAGCATTGTATGCAGGAATCACTGAGACCAACCAGAAATGATAAACAAACTGTAGACACAAAATGTTTCAGGTGTATCAGAGCTCTGATGGCATTGTGCTGTTACAAGAGCTAACCTCCAGGTGACGCCGGTTGATCTCATAGATGATCTCTAGGTGGCGAGGCAGAAGATTCTGGAAGAGATCGATGGGCCAGCGTTCCAGGGCCTCTGGCAGGACTGTATGATTGGTGTAGGCGCATGTCCGAATGCAGATATCCCAGGCCTGAGGCAGGGGGTATAGTAGAACATAATTAGAGCTCACTGCTCACAAACAGGTACCCTAATGTTTGAAATTTGCATTGGAGATCATCAGGATAGTAAAAAGTTATACATGACTATTTTCAATATTAAGTAATGTGCTGATTTGCTGGCAGCCCTGAAATGTTTTAATTCAAGACTGTAAATCTTTCATGGTGACATACACCATAATAGATCCAAAGTTTTCCAATCAAAAAGAACATTGAATCAGTTTTTTTAAAATTAGTTCCACAGGAATCCAAATATTTGTTATGTTCTACACGTTGTGGGTGTTATTGTTCCTTTTGGATAATTTCAGTGATGTCATTCAAAATTTAGGTCAGAGTATTTACAACTACTACTATAATCTGATACCCCCTAGTGTTGTTATCAGGAACATGCAAACTGGATTGAGAAAGGATTTCATGAACACTACAATGTCCATACTCGTACTTCACCTTATTTTAAACACATAGACACCACTAGGTGTCATATGTTGTGACGATGTGAGGTACATTAATGCTAAATAATTTAAGAAGAGAGAGAGCGATGATCTCTAGCCATCACCTTGTCCCAAGTAAGCTTCTCCTCATCAACCAGGACTCTCATTAGCTCAGGGATGGCCATAGCAGGGTGGGTATCATTCAGTTGAATGGCAACCTATACACAAGTCACCACAAAGACACATGGTAGAACAGAAGGGCACATAGAAAACCACTGCCTCCTTTGCTGTACCACTAACAACCCTACCTTTATCTGCAAGTGATCACAAAGTTTTGCAATAATCTTAAATAAAGAGGTCAACTGGACATACATTTATTGCTGTGGATACTGATACACATGACTGGACCTGACATGACAGGTAACTTCTCAGCTACTGTAAATGCTGTTAATATCAATGGAACCACTGGTGTTGCCACCTCTACCAAAGATACAAAGGATACAGCATTTTGAAGCACTTACCTTGTCAGGTAGACCACTAAGGTCTGTGCGCACTAACTCCTTGGAGCCAAATTTAGAGGTCTTGTAGCGACGGATAATATCCTGCAGAGTGGCAGCCACCACAAAATACTCCTGTTTCAGACGCAGCTCCTTGCCCTCAAAAAACTGGGAAAGACACAGTGACAGACAGGCCATTTCAATCATCTTCATACAGCCTAACCTTGCCTTGTTCCGTAGTTCTTTGTTGAATCGCTTCCACCAATATTTTAATTCCTCATAATGAATTATAATTCTGAGTATGATAATTGTGTGCTAAATTTTAAATTGAACGCAGATACTCACATTGTCGTTGGGGTACAGCACACGGGATATGTTTTCTGCTAAATTCCTGTCCAGCACGGCTTGAATGTAGCCACCGACGTTGACTGTTCAACGAGAAACACTTTTTCAGACCTATGTAGGGGATTGACATTGCCCTGGATCGTTTTTCCATCTGTCTTTTCCCTCATACTTTCCAGGCAACAACTCTCAGATTTGACTCTCAGTCGGTAATGAACGATGAGCTGCCTTCACTCCCCTTTCCACCCACTCACATTCACCCTTTCAGCGCTCGAGAGGAGCAACTCACAGTCTTTCAGATTGAAGTCGCAAGGAGCCTTGGCAGACCACAGTCTCATGGTGTTGACAATGTTGTTCCTATATCCTGGAACTGGGGTGTCATAGGGCAGGGCCAATACCACCTGTCAGAAAATAAAGTGGCTTATACACTGATATTGAGTTTTCTATGAACAGAAAATGGACGTAAATACAAATGTATTACACAGCATATAGATTTATGCATAACATTACTAGAATGTCGTTGGATTAGTGTTTTACAGTTACCATGTCCAATAACACACAATCTAGTATATAGGTTTATATGTACTCGGTTTTGCAGGGTGAGCATTGCTGGCTCAAGACCCACTCCCAATGACAGACACAAACTCATCAACCAATCTCGTTCTGAAAGTGACAATGCCCAACCGATAGCGCTTTATGCGTCACGTGGGTTACTGTTATCCCAAAGGCAAACAGAGTGAGGAGTTAAATGGAATACTCTGGATTGTGCGCAGCTCAACTTTGTTTTAGCTACTGCTAATATAGACTGCCTCACCTGAGTGTCAACCCACTTCACGCCATCTGGGTGATGCTCCACTCTGCCATAGAAGTTTACAGGACGCATGTATTCAGGACGGGCCTTCTCCCAGGGGTTGCCATAGCGCAGCCAGTCGTCTGCCTCCTCAACCTGCCAATCATTGATCTCCTAGGTCACAGGTCTAAAAGATGTACTATGCTATTATGAAAGTTTTGTAATAATATTTCAGGAATATTACAACAAACTGCAAAACATTATGTGAGGCATTCCAGTCTGATCCATCTTCTACTATTTTTGAGATAATAGTAGTAGCAATAACTGAAAAAAAGCTTACAAAGGCACCATTTTTCTTTTATTTCTCATTCTACTGGGTAATGCATACACAGTAGTTTTCCAAAGAAATTTGGGGTACCCCTTCTGCTGCTGGGTCGACAAAATCTTTGCCCCAGTTTTAACTTTTTGCAAAACATTTTGCAGCCAACCACCAGGTCCTATTAAAATGTAAGAATAAATACTACATTGCTAAAATTAAAAGACCACCCAACCCACTTTAATCACCAAGCTTTCCAGTATTATGCAACGTTTAGCAATGTTTGATTGCTAATAAAACCACCAAATCCAGCTCATTTAAAATGATATCTTCTATAACTGCTTATTAGTATAAAAAGTGAATCCTGATGTACTTTAGCAGCCTTTGTCAAACAGCTCAAATGATCCCCTCTGAACAAGATCCAATTTTTTTGTCGACAGAAAAACAGGTTAACAATTAAATATACAACTACATCATCAGTGGCTCCTCAAGTTGACACAGACATAGCCAGCGAGTTTTTCTGTGAGAAGACATTTGAAACTTTTTAATTGGTGAAACAACGCGGACTCATTGAAAGTGAACCCTTTCACCACCAAAACAGATTATTTGTCTTGAATATTTATTTCCATATTAATATTAAATATTAAACTTTTTAATGATTGTTCCTATTGTTTGAGACGCCAACCCTGCCAGGATTAGAAGGGGCTGACTGCACACCTCTGACAGAACCACATATACCTAAACACAGACCATTGTTTTACCTGCCAGCCATTGACAATTTTCTGGTTGAAGATACCAAACTCATAGCGGATCCCATAGCCATAGGCAGCCAAACCCAGAGAGGCCATGGAGTCGAGGAAGCAGGCTATTGTGAAGAGAGGGCAATGGGTGTGAAAGGCGCAACTTCAGTCTACGTTAGTCACCACCTTACTGTCACAAAATGTCTATTTTTCATTCAAAAACACCCAGCACATAAAAGGCAATTTAAGTTCCTTACCAGCAAGACGTCCCAGGCCCCCATTTCCCAAACCAGCATCTTCCTCAATGTCCTCTAACTCCTCCATTTCCAGACCCATCTAAAACAGACACGCATGTTTAACTGGGATGAATAGCTGAAGCGGTCATGTCTTTTAGTATTCTGTTAGTAGTGTTTGTTTTTTGTGTGTCTGGTCTCTCATTATGCTCCCTTTAAAATAAAAGACTTAAATTATGCATCTTTTAAAACAAAAGGCATAAACGACAATCGAGTCGCCCTAGCTTTGCCTACCCTCGAACAGGGTATGCCCAGGTGTGCTACACAACACTTGAATTTGTTAATTAGGACAAATACTGTGTTTAGGCTGAATAGTCATTGCAGTGTTTTATTGCTGAAGGTGTGTCAGCATGCCTCTTTGGTACAAAACCATATGGTTCCCTTACCTGGTACATGGCCTCATCACAGGCGTTTTCCAATGCCAAGTTCACCATGGTGTTCTGCAGGGTGCGACCCATGTAAAACTCTAGAGAGAGGTAATACACACGCTGGAGAGAAAGAAAGTTGTAGTCTTGAGAAGCCTCCTCAGAACAAATTCTGCTCTTCATTACAATTTTTTACCATAGTCTATGGGCAGTATTGGTTATGTGTCCCAACAATGAGATGAGGACCTTTTTTCATGTCCTCAAACGCATTTGTCTAGTTGTCAAATGGCATCCATTCCATCTATAGAATGCAGAATTAGTTTATCACCAGCTTGCATTATCATAAACATTTTTCCATATTTTACATTTTTTCTAATTTTTTCAAATGTGGACATGGCTGTAGCCAAGGTTCAGTTTTGAGCGAGGTTACATTCTGATGGGTATGAGAAGTAGAATCGGGAGGTCCAAGAAAGATGGAAAAATTGAGATGCAGTGCCCTCCAAGGTGCCCCTATGTGCCAAAAAAATATGATAAAGTGTCCTAGAGGGTGCCCTTCCAATGGAGATAATGTGATGCAGTGCCATGCAGGCTGCCCTACATGCCAGACAATGAGTTGGCCTCTACGTGCTCCTAGATGCTAGACAATGCACCCTCATGGGATGCCTCTATAGTGGAAAATGCCCTCCTGGTACCCCTGTTTTGTTTTTGTTTTTATATATCCTTTTAAAAATCTGTTTAGTGGCAGCATGATTCTACCTCAGTTTCATTTCTGTTTGGATGCAATTTATGAATTTAATATTAGTCCATTGCATGTCAGTACATTTGAACAATGTTGGTTCGTATTAATAAAATATAATTAAGCCACTCATTATTTAAAATTAACATATCAAGATGTGCAAGAAGCCCCCAATGCTCGCCCACCATGACTTCAGATTCTAGGGAACACACTGTAAACATATTAAGGATTAATTTCTCTGAGCTAACACTTCTAGTATACACTACGTATTAAGTTAATCAGAAAAACTAATATGACTAGATTAGGGTTTGGTTCTTATCCTATTTATGACACTTCAAACTTGATAGCCTTTGACCTTTCATGTTTTGTCCCTCGCTGGTCAAGAAAAGGCCAAACATTAATTGAGGGAAGGAAGGCAATCTGAGGTTTCTAGGGATTGGATAACCATGGCATTTGGGCACGGACAAAAATAGTCATCTCAGGGGTCGCCTGGAAAGGTTAGGCAGTCCATATAGACAGGATAGCTTTACCGCTAGTCTAGGAAAAGACTTGCCCTCTAAACAGATGCTTCAATAGGCAGAGATAAATTTCATTACCTGTCACACTGCATAATTGGCGATAGGATGTCAGCACATTGTACACCAACTGATTCTTGATTCCCT
>JAOVYW010054853.1:0-10541 GCA_025775045.1 Hiodon tergisus | reverse complement strand
TTTTTTTTTTAAACGAAAGAGGATGGGGCGGAGAATTTCCTTCCTGACTTTTGAGACACCAGAGTCAGAGATAAGAGTTCCGTTTTCTTTCAGTCATGCACTAATTTGGCTGCAGAGCTGGAGGCTTCTTTTTACTATGAACACGTCGGGAAGAACTGTCAGATTTAGACATCATATTAGCCATCAGTTTGTCTAACTGGAAATTGAGGACAGAATATCTATCGTTTTCACATGAGACTGGCTACTTTGGTCGCGGCCAAGTTACTAACTCTTCGGATGTTTTTTTTCTCAGGGAAAACATATTTAATTTTGTGTTTAATACTTTGTTGTTGCAAAGAAGGTTAGAGTGTTTCGGGGTTTTTTTTACTGACTCGTAAAGGCGTGAAATGAGATGTTTGGCACCGTGCAGACCCTGACTTGTGTCCTCCTGCTCCTCCCTCCCCCTCTCGGGGCGGGCACCTGTCCGTCACGCTGTGTCTGTGCCCACCTGCCCGAATCGGGCCAGCTGGTGCGATGCTCTGGCCTGCGGGCGCACACTTTCCCCGCGCTGCCGGACGACACCGTCGCTCTCGACCTCGGAGGTAACCGCCTCGCCGCCCTCCCCCCGGGCAGCCTGGACCACCTTCTCCGACTGCGCGTCCTGCGTCTGGACGGCAACCCCTGGGAGTGCGGCTGCGCCATCCTCTACCTCAAACACTGGCTGGAGGACAACGGCCCCAGTGTCCAGGTGACCGGCTCCCGCTGCGGCCTCCCTGACCGCTCCGAGAGGGACATCGCTGCCCTGACCGGAAATGAGTTCCCGCCCTGCAGTCGCTCCTGGGAGCTGAACTGTCGCACCTTCTTCCAGAGGGACGTGAGCATGCTGTTCTTGACCTTGGTGTCACTGCTGCTCACTGCTTTCGCTGCCCTTGTCGCCAGAGGCATCTGCAAGAAGCCCTGATCCGCGTCAGGCAACGACTGTAGTCCCTTTACTTTGCGTATTTAAACATCACGCCGATAAAACGCACAGAAGCCACAGCTGACTTTGGGAAGTGTGCTCTTTATAATGTTAATGTCTTATTTATCTTATATACGATTTACGTTTGTTTCATCGCAGTTTTAGGATCACGTGTGTTCATTTCTCTGTTAAATTCTGTGGTGAGTCTCCTCAGCGTTTGCTCACGTCTCCACTGTTTCATAGTTTCGCAGTAGGCTTGATAAGAATCATGTGGTGCCAAAAGCTGAAAGCAGTCACCCTTTAAAGTATCTTGCTTGTTGCTCTTTTTCTTTTTTTGGAAACTATATACAAGTACTATTGTGTGGACTCTCTATTGGAAAACATGTAATGGGCTTAAATTGAAACCCTGTGGAGAATTTACAGCTTTTTACCAAGTAAAAAATAAAAAATGTAATACATTTTAAAAACAAGCGTTTGTGCGTATGGTAAATGTCTTATTTCCTGCCGAAAAAATGTCAGCTCTATCAAACGGCTGGTGCGGTAGATACCATTATCACTCTCCCCCAGGCACAAGCACCTCCTGCGTCACATGGTCTGAAGTCACTACCTCCCGTTATTGCTTTTGGTTGTGGCTTTCGAATTTGAAAAATGTATTGCTCCATGGAGACGCTGGGAAAGCGGACCATCCAAGAAGCAGTTCCCGGTCTGCTCGCTCGACGGCGGACAGAACAGCCACAGCGGCGGCCTTGAGGATGTGTGAAGTCGTGCGCTAGTTCATCATCGCAAGGTTGGTGTCATGGCGCTGTGCCAGGGGGCAACGGCAGAGGTTCCCCCAGAACACAAACTTACAACATTACGATGTGCAGATCCAGCACTTTCTATTCACCTTTTCAAAATCTAGGCCCTCGTTCAATCTGTGAACTGTAGTTTATCCAATACACTTATGAAATTGAGCGCTTTTATTTTTTGGTCCTTAATAAAAAGCTGAAGATATTAGATTTCTTTGTCGAAAGTGAAAGACATAATTGATCTTTGTAGTTGAGCTGTGGTTTGGATAATTAAAGTGTTAATATTTCTTATGTTGATGCACGTCTAGGAAGAATTACTGAATGCCTGGTGATGCTTAGTGATAATAGACAACGGAAGTTCCGCAACCTAATAACTTCTGCTTTCGGTTCAGTTCGTAAAGCAGTACATTTAAACTGCTGCTGTCTGTCAATAACTGTGACTTTCATTATATCTAGTCTGAACTACAAAGTCGATTGGTTTTGGGTAAAGTACCATTAAAAACCCATTTAAAAAAAAACTCTCTTCTGATGCAGGATGCAGTATGGCCCAGCGTTAGCTGTCCTCCTTCTACTGGGCTCTTCTTGTGCAGAAATAAACGTGTGTCGGTGTTCTGCTCTCCGGCCTGGAGAGCTCGGGGTTGACTGCAGCTTCAAGGGTCTTACGGAGGTACCCCCTCTCCCCCCAGCCACCGGAGAGCTGTACCTACAGGACAACCAGCTGACGGCTGTGGCTCCCGGCCGCTTCGACGCGCTGCGGGGCCTTCGCAGGGCCAACCTGTCGGGCAACCCCTGGGACTGCGGCTGTGGCATCCGATACCTGCGGGTCTGGCTAAGGGACCGCAGAGACAGGGCGGGGGACCCCACCTGTGCCAGTCCCCCAGCCCTGGCCCACAAAGCCGTCACCGAGCTGACGGACGAGGACCTCGCCCACTGTGCCCCGCCCTGCAGCTTTCTCAGGCCGCTGGACACCCTCACCATCATCCTCTTATGTGCCGTCATTGGTCTGCTCCTCTACTGCCTGAGGATGGCGAAGAGGTCCACCTTCATCTTGAACGTGGACGAGAAGCATAGGGGCATGAAGACAGAATCGCTGAGATCCCTGAAACCCAAGCACAGGAAGTTGAGGGCCAGTGTGGAGGCGGGGCAAAGTGGATCCCCGCACGAGTGGACGGACGACCTGGACAGGTCCGTGCTCAACATGGAAATTCTGCCTCAGATACTGGATGCTTTGCAAAAGAAGCACAATATAAAGATCAAAGCAACTTGAGCACAGGTTAGAAACCCCAAAGGTACCTAAATTAGGTACTCAGTTAGGAAAATCAGTTGTCTATGTTCAGATGTATATAGCTACCCGATATGCAAATGAGTAATATAATCTCCTCAACATATACTGACTGACCATGTTTCATCTCTCACCTTACTGGTCCTTTCAGCTAATAGAATGGTAAATAATTATACCTTATGATGCAAGTTACCACAATTACCATGTGGACAAGACTCTTCTGAAGTGCAAAGAGGGTGGGGGTGGGGGGTGGGGCAGGCTTAGTCTGCTGTATCCAGCATATCCAGCAGATGGGCAGAGCCTCCTTGCTCCTATCCACAACCACACAAAAACCCGGACTGTTGTTTCAGCGTGAGTACGTGTGTGTTAATGACCTGCCTTTGTGTAACACCATTAAAGTAGTTACCCAGCGTTAATGCATTAATAGGAATTCCCCATGTCCTGGTGTCAGAGTTTCTTTCTTTGTTAAAGACTTTCACTGACATCACTCATGTACCAGACCACAGGTACATTGCTAGCAATACATTTAGACAAAAATGAAAGCATCCTTTTTCCAAACGGGTAATGTTTCCAAACATACAAAAAGGGATCAACAAACATTATTAATAAAAATAAATAAGTTTAATTTGTAAGATTGTGGCTGCAGTCGAGTACGGCAGTGTTACAGTGGTTTGGAATACAGAATTTAACAATGTATCGGGAAAGCGCTATCACCGGAGCAGTGACAGGCCAGTGCTCAGTATAGGAAGTTTAGCAGAAATTCCTTTGCTTTAGTAAACCGTTTTCAACAGCACATGCACTGAATTAATAAACAAACAGACTGCACGTGAATTGCAACCCTGCATACATTTACAATGGTAAATTTAATCTTTATCCTGATTCCAAGATACTTAAATAATTGACATGTGCACTATGCATTAGCACCCCAGGTATAGTATTTCCAAAAGTTAGCATCACAGTTAAACATTGGAGTACAAACATTAATGCAGTCGTACATATAATTAACTTAGTTTCAAGTTTTGTTGAATAAATCAGACATAAAAACACAGGATTTGAAGAATTTTACAACTTCAGAACAGGTTTGTCCATTAATCAGTAATCTTTGGTCAATGATTCTTTCTTGCTAAATCAGTTGTCCCACTGCTGATGATGTCATCTAAGCATCATATCAGAGAGTCCTGGGTTCGATCCATTTTAGTACACAGCTAAGGATGATCTCTACTTACAGTTTTTTACGATCGCTATGACAAATTTTTCAATACTTTTCAACAACAATTTTCCTAAACTCTTAACACAGTTAGCACAACATCCGTCTGTGTAGGCCATACAATTAACACATTTCTTGTTGCTTTGAAACAAAATGCATAGTTAACACAAAATTAAAATGCTTGAACTTCTTTTACACACAAGATCAACCAAGACCAAAACACCAGATTTTTACAGCCAAATTTGCAAATGCTTTCACACTATATGTCAGAACAGATATGTTCTAAACCTAACTTACAGGCTAAAGTCAAAGTGAACAGCTGTTCATATTGTAAATTGAAACACAAATATATCCCCTGTATTTACATTGTATTACATTGCTACTGAGAAACAGCTGATTGAAGTTATGCAAATAGATCAATCACAGCCGATTCCCATCTAGGAAACACTCAGGTGTTGAGGTTCTTTCAATTGCATGACCATATGGTATAAAAGAGGACCTCTTTGGGCTGATATCGTGTGGAAACGGAACAATATAAAGCAACACAAAGAAAGTAAGAAAAATGCCTGCACGAGGGAGAAGAATGCCTGGACGAGGACAAGGTAGAGGGAGAGGAGTTGGAAGGCGTGGTGACACTCAAAGAAGGGTAACTGATTAAATAAGAGCTACTATCATAGGCCATGTCATAAACCACGGGCTATCATACAGAGAGGCTGGTGAACGAGTACAGCCAAATTTCAGCCGGGACACAGTGGCATCCATTGACCGGATTTTTCGAGAAAACAACAGGTAGGATGTTGTCTAAGGGCTTCTCCTACTGCAAAGTGTAAATCCTTTTACCATGTATTACAGTGACTGTATGCCTTCGGTCTCTAATATGTAACTACGTTTTGTCTCTCTAAGGATTCAACGTCTACCTCCCTCAGGGGGCAGAGGAAAGCTCCTAAATGAAGAACAGGAATTTGCTATTGTCAACATGGTGATTGCTGACAATGAAATAAAACTGAAGGACATTCAGTCCAGAGTTGTAGAGGACAACCTTGTCTTTGGGAACATTGCAGCAATCAGCATAACATCCATTGCTCAGACTCTAAACACAGAGTCCGAATGAAACAAGTATACAAAGTGTCCTTTTGTCATTTGTCATAGCGATCGTAAAAAACTAATATATCAAAGTCCTGGGTTCGATCCATTTTAGGACATAGCTATGGATGATTGTGTGTTAATTCTGTGTTAATTCTGGACAGACATTGCCAACCCTAACCCTATGTAACACGTTGAAATGTGACATAACGATGAATGAGGGTTGTTAGTAATTTTTTTTTAAACTGGTTGGTCTACAAAACAAAGGAGCAAATAAAAAATATTAATATCATGAGCTGTAACGTCAGTGGATTAATATGTTAACTGTTTAATAACTAATAATATTTTTATTATTATTCCTCTTTAAATAAAAATGATAATTTTTTAGACAATTCCAAGCAATATTTTTGGACCTGAAGGATAGACACAACGTCCTGCATGTTGAAATTTCCACATTCTTCATATAATGTTCTTTACTTTAATATAGAAGCTATAAATTACTGATGCAATCTACAGCATTAACCTGGTTTGGATGATCGTATAAAATATCAGGATTAAAGCTGCCCCACAATGTTAACATTGTGAATTGTAAAAAAAACTACGAGGAGCACTTTTAATGCCCTTAGTGTCATACCTGGATAAGTAAAAAATGTTTTAAAAGCCTTTGACCATGGAGGGTGAATCATCATCTTCCTCCTTTCTTTAAATTACATTCAGGAGCTGAGAGAGGAAGTGGTGTTCTTTTTTTGCACTCTGATAGGCTGCTTCAGAAGTGATTTTCCACTTCTGTGAGAAAACAAATTGAGCGCCAATTTTGCATCACCCGGCAACAAGCCTCTCCTGCTGGAAGATGAGCTCTATGGCGGCGTCGACGTCCTGCACCACGTGGGTGGGCTCCACCAGGGCAGGGTCAAAGCGGAAGTCGCGATGCCCATGGAACACGGTCTCCTTGACGCTGTGACCAGCGTCAGGGGATGCCTCGGAGCGGGGGTCGTACACGCCAGTGCACACCAGGACGGACTTGCAGGAGGTGGCAGAGGGGGACGCCAGCTCGCTCTCCCAGGCCTCGTCCTCGTCCTGGGGCAGGGCCGCCACAGAGGGCCCAGTGCCCGATGCCACCTTAGCCACCATCTTGGATCTTTTCTGAGCCACCCTCTCCTCCAGGTAGCGGTTGTACATGTTGGCACCATAGATGTCTGTCATGAGATTGTCCCTGATGAAAAGGATAAGGAAGAGGAGAAAGGAAAATATCTTAGGAAACAAAGAACACGTTGTTTGGTTTTGGCCCACTGATTAAGGGCTTAACTAATAACATAGAGACATTCAGGAGTGAGGGCTTTGAGGGTCTTACCCAGTAGCGTAGTTACAGGGGTGAGTGCGTCGAGACTCTTACCCAATGGCGTACAATGATCTGACCGGTGTTCTCCAGCCCCTCTCTGCGGCTTGCTCCCTGATCAGATGTTCTGCATAGTGGTAGGTCAGCTCACTGGGTTTGCCCATCAGGGCCTCGTACTTCAGATCTTTGCCTGTTATCTTCTTGTAAATGTTCTCCAGGCAGACCAGGAATGTCCCATGACCGAATCTAAGGTTGAAAAATAAAATGGTGATTAACGGAGTACAGGCATGGTGGTGGGGCAGTGGGATAAGGGAGGTGTGGGGAGGTTTAATTAGCAGAACGCATACATTTAAAAAATAATAATCGTAAATACAGACTGATATTTATTTTATTCATGGTTATCTTTTGCACAGCAGGCACATCAACATGGCATGAAATTGAACTGCCATTAATGCACTTTATAGGGCTGTAACAATTGCTCGGATTTGAACGCTAAGGCCTGTTACCGGGGCGACTGAGCCTCCGCCATCCACATGAGGTCCATGTTGCAGGCCAGCAGAGGCACGTGGGGCTGTTTCAGGTGCTGGTGGGCGTGGCTCAGGTTCCCATTGGTCAACAGGATGTCGACGATCAGCTGCAGGTTCGTCTCCCATCGGATGGGCTCCCCGAATAAAATGACAGCTGTCAGGAGAAGGGAAAACAAAACACAGTTCAAAAGGTAGGTGGGGATATTCTCCACTGCATGCACTGACAAACCCAAACCATTCTGAATAACTGGATCGCTCTCTACTGAAAGAAGGGAATGCAGATAAGTCACTTACCATCGATCTTGGGAAGGTTAGTTATGCGAGAGGACTATAGTGGAGAAAAAAATAAGAAAAACCTGGGATTCAATTACGTGCATTTCTAAACGTGGTCAACATTCCAAACTGAATGAAATATAGCGTATGGCTTACTAATGCTTCGGTACGTTTACGCGTCCTCATTAAAAGCACACCCAAGATGACCCGAGATGCGACTTCCATGCATGAAGATGTTAAGCACTATGCCCTCCGCCTAGCGACCCCGCTCCCCTTCTCTGGACATACCGGGAGCTTGGGCCGCCTGTTGTGGTCCACCATGTCGAGCAGAGGGAAATACTCGCGCAGCATGTCCACACTGACCGCCTGCTGGAAGCCCAGACTGGGAGGACCAGTTAAGGGTGTAAAAGCAGGGTTAGCGG
Source organism: Hiodon tergisus (assembly GCA_025775045.1). Taxonomy (NCBI): domain Eukaryota; kingdom Metazoa; phylum Chordata; class Actinopteri; order Hiodontiformes; family Hiodontidae; genus Hiodon; species Hiodon tergisus. The sequence goes on along the minus strand of JAOVYW010054853.1, from coordinate 2,686 downwards.
TGAGCGCCTTGAGAAACATTTTTTTGTTGTTGTTTTGCATTCCAGAAGAACGCAGATTATCCAATGACAGGGGCCTTTTTATACACTGCCCCGCCCCTTCTAGACCCGTCAGTCTAGATCTGCCAGTAACGGACAGCCGATCGACTCAGCTGGTTCCTTGGTACAGTTAGAGGCAGATACTGGTTTAATCAGATACTGCATACAAGGCTACTGGTTTTAAAGCTGTCACGGTAAGATGGGAGCATTGGCCAGTGCTTGACTCAAGGATACTTCTTGGCAATGTCCAGGACCGGGCCTTGTCCCGAGACCAGCACGCACTTCTCATGGTACTTCCTGAACATCCTCAATGGGCTGTGTGACATCATGACCTGATCCTGGGAGATCTGCCACAACACCCAACGTGGTCATAATAAGAATATTATTTATATAGTGCTTTTCATTTTACAGGAAAATCTCCAAATCACCCTACACGAGTTCATAGTGGACATTCTCCCAAAAACATGCAATTAGAATGCTGAAATAGTTTGGTTTGCCTTAAGTGTGGCATTTACAATTTATTGTAAAGATGAGTGAGTGTACTCACTGACATCATAGCCGTTTTGCCTTGAAATGTTAACAACTTCAGGTGACAGAAAGTTTACTGTATGAGAAACTGAATAGTTAAATTAAACTGATCTCCGTTTTGGAGCATGCAAGCTGATTCAAAGCACAAATTTTACCACCATTGGGTTCATCTTCACTTATTAGACACTATGAGACACACGCGATATTTCAGTAAGAATTGGCATAAAAATACCACAATTATGTCGTATTGACTTAATTAGACTTAGAAAATATTTCCTTTGCTATGGAGTTTTATAGAGACTGCAGCCAGGCTTAAGACGATCACTCACTGGAACTCCCAGGATGTGCGAGAGCTGGTCCGCTTTGGTCTGGCAAAGGCAGTTCCCTGCATTCGTCACAAAGACAACCGGCACAACAAACTGTCCCCGGGAGTCAATCAACCTCTGAAAGGCCTTCTTAGCGGCAGGTATCGGTGTCTTCCCCCGAACAAGCACGCCGTCGATGTCAAACAAGAGGCCAAACGTTGGCCCGGTCTGCAGAAAGACGGTTTAAATATTTTTTTTTACTGCCTTTCAAATGGCTTCATTAATTACCTCACACATTAACACCTTAGTATTTTTAAAGAGTGTATTGATTGATATTACAGCTTTGGATATTACACACAGTTTAACACTACATTACAGATGCAAGACAATTTCAAGGCCACATAAATTAAGTGCTTTCAGATTAAACCTTACGTCCAACTCGAAATTCTGTATGAACCCACTCCAAAGTCACTATTAAATCTGTGTCAGAAGTAAGCAAGCCCTACTAAAGGTTGACCAAACAAAAATGAGGAAATGTGGGTTGCTTCTTGTGAACCAAGCAGGCATAGACAGAAAAAATGTGCAATGACTATTGCTGGTTATTTTAGTTACATAATATTCATGTAATGTCACAGGGGTTTCTGGCAAGGTGAAATTCGGATCCCAGCCTCCCATGCCAAAGAAACTGAAGTTACTTCATCACCAAAAGCCTCAGTATCCCTACACTGCCCTTGAGCTGGTCTTTCATCTCTTCATTCTAGATTCAAGATGCAGGTTTGTCTCACACACTATAACAAAAAAATGATGTTGGAAAAAAAACTTGCTTTCGATAATTACTCTCACTAGCCACCGTTTTCGTTCATCTTAGTGTATACTGATTAAGGTAACAGGCCAATTTTTTGTTGGGTTTTTTTAACATCACAACAAAACATTTTACTGTTAGAAAAACAGTGGAATGTCTTCAAATGAGTGCATGTATTTTAATCGACCTTTAAAAGGTTTTCTCCCATCGATCCACCCGCCACTAGTTAATATGAAAAGTGATTGCGAAACGGTGCTGAGCAAATAACTTAGCCTATGCATTTAGAGTCGATTCTATGGACAATGCAACACTTAAAAATAATCCTTCTTTAAAACAGCTAGCAATATTATTAGTTGTGTCGTACACGATTGTTTTTAATGTATTCTGCTAAAATATTTATCATGCAACTAATTACTTTTAAAAAACACCCCCAAGTAATTTATTTACTGTTCGTCTCTACTTTGTTTTGGAAACACGAAGGTGAAAATACAATTGTTCCCCAACACAACAATAAATCCTACGCTATGTACTACGAAACAACGAATGAAAACAATAGTTTACGAAATATACAGCAAGCCACAGTACTTAACAATGAGATATTTGTTCTAATATTCTGTAGATAAACCTCAATGATATTATGAAAGGATTGCATAGCGCCGATAAAGAAGTACCAACAATAAAGAAAACGGTAGCATTCAGAGAAAAAGACAACGTCCGAAACTGCATTCGTTCGACCCATACCTCACTGTAAGCTGCGGCTCCCCGAACTACACAGTGTCCCAACCGAGTTATTCGCCATACTTGCCGGCTACACAGAGTGTTTGCTACCCGATTAAACGGTGAAAAAACTAACATTTCAAATAATATATTTTACCGGGTACCAGGGTAAAGTGTCCCTCCCCCCCCAGGAAAATATCGGTTGTAGTGTTTGGCTTCTTTTGTACTGCCTTACTCCTCCATATATCTTTTTTGGGGAAGGCCAAGTGACGACGAAGAGGAGGAGTTCCCTCGTTGC
>JAOVYW010054833.1:0-23435 GCA_025775045.1 Hiodon tergisus | reverse complement strand
TACATATATAACCAATTTATCATTCTCCATACAGAAAGGACTATGTACAGATAAATTTATATATTTGCAACTTTTGCTGTTCAAAATGGACTTTGATGCCTGTTTGAATCAGGTTTTAACCATGGATTTTAGAGAGAGCTTCTTTATTATTGTTCTGTTCTCAAATGAATGTCTTCTGTCCTGAGGGATTAAAATGCACTGTTTAATGAAATGGTACATTCTTCTACACCCTCCCCTTTATTTTTCTTCTCTCCTTTGCTGCTGTTATTCCGCTGTCATCTTTTTGCATAGGCCACGACCCAAGCTTCATATTTTATATAAGATGTAGTTCTTATGTCCATGGTTAAGGGACTGGTTCCAGAGGCTGTATCAAGTCCCAGAATGTATTCTCCACCATCAGCATATTCATAATATTATTATTATTGTTATTATTATTATTATTATTATTACTATTACTTATTATCAGTTCTCTAGTGACACTTTTATGTTGCTCACTTATGTATACTTATGGTTTACTGCTAAACAAAATGGGGTTGTTGTGGGAGCTGTAGGCCTTTTACCACTGAGTTTACCATAGATGCCTGTGTAATTGTCAGGTGGAAAAATTCAGTTCTGGAGCTTGCATAATGCCTCCAAACTAACCTAATCATGTATATAAGTGTTTGGCAAATATTACACATTTACTTACAGATTTTGACTGACCTTTTTAAACAGGTGAATTTAATTGTTCCTAGTCGATGCTATGCCTCATGTTTTTTGGCTGGTCCTTCAGTTCTATAGATGAATGTATTCTATACATTATGTGTGCAGCCAAATTTTGTCTTCGTAAGCTGCAATATTTTGCTATTCCCAACCCACTAACGAAACTTCATACCTCTATTATTTGGAAAAAGAAATTTACATTTCTGTCAAATGTTTGTCTAAAATAACCAACCAATCGAGAAAACGAAGTACATAGGCGTGTTAGCAGTCGATAGTCTGTTACTGTGCAAGGTTGTTTTTTTTGTTTTCTTTCTTTCTTCCTGCTGGGTTGTAACAGCGCATTAAAAATGTTTATCCACAGTAAGTCAGAAAGCGTGACTACTGTAAACCACCCAGTTGAAGAGTGTCAAAAGAGTGGGGTAATGTAATTAGCATTGATACCATTTACAAGCACCCGTTTGTTGCACGCAACTGAAACTGTTGTCACTACTGTGTGTATTATCTTTGAGTAGGTCTCTGAGTGGTATTTGATCCTAGAGGGCAATCGGTTTGTCCGATCTCTTATTTCAACCGCCTTAAAGTTCTGAGATTTCTGGATTTATCTCGTTTATCTCCCTTCAGTATTCAGACTTTTTTGACGTCTGACTTCATTGTCATTTTTTTCTAAATGCATTTTAGTAGGATTCATGAGCTGTGTGTTTTACAGGTATAACAAGTAATCTTCGTCTTTTTGTACTGCATACTGTAGCTCTCATGTGTCTCAGTGAAGATCAAGAAGTCTTCAAAATGGACGGAAAACAACTGCAACTAAAGACGTCAGAAATAGAACAATAGCACAATAAAGTGTTTTTTTTTTCCTTTGCTTTCTTACTGTTATATTATCTGTTTTCAGACAACATTAAATGGTGGGAAGCAGGGAGACAAAAGATTCCAGTATGTATTTTGTTCACAGACAACTCTTCCCTGGTCAACTTGAGGTCATCACTCCTGTTTTAGAGTTATCGATGCAAGGTAACCCTTTGATTAAACTAAGGACACCAGTGCCCTTACTGGAGTTTAAAGGCTAGGCTAGGTCTCAAAATAACCACCCTGCTGGGCACACATATTGTCTGACATCTGATTTGCCATTTAAAGTCTCTAAGAACAACAGCTTATATAATATCATGCATGGATGACTACACTAATCTATAGTGTTCTGCTATTCTTATGGGGGTTTTTTTTATTCCTGCTCGCACCCAAGTTTTGTGAAGGTTAAGCGGAAAATAAACGCATTTGTCCTTTCTTTTAAGCATTACCTTGACCTTAAATATGTGTTGTAAATGTCCAGTTCCCACTTCTTTGCTACAAAACAGAAGGTTTGGAGTGTCAGTTTAATAAAAGTGCTTAGTATCTGAGATATACAGAAATGGCCTCAAAACAGATCTCGTTCGATAAGGGATGATTGTGTTGTAGCTAATTAACGGTATATTCAAGCTAATCTATCAATAAGTTTCAAGTTACTGGTCATTTTTTTATTAAATTATTTTTACCCTTGCCGAGCATATTGAAATCATAATGGAATGCGGCTAATAACATGTCCGAAAATGTTAGGTTAGTTTAAGTAAACAAGAATCAATTTGTGCGTGATGAGTCTGATGCCCACCCAGTTCTCTCTATTTCTCTCTCAATAAGGCAGAAGGACTTCTTTCTGAAAGACGACACAAAAAAGGCTGAGAGGAAACTTTGACTGTATAACTATATAGAAATAGCTAATTAAATAAATAGCTGTTTTTTTATTATTATTTGATTCTAATTTTTACTAAATTCGTTGTTTTAATTTATCGTGTCCAGTGCACTCGCATTCATCCAGCCTGAAACGAATCCCAAGCTTAGATATTAAATGCAACCAGTGATGCTGTTCTTGCATTTATGGGCTTTTCTGAATATAGTAGACTGGAGCTAGTAGTGCACATTTTGAAACACTAAAACATGTAATGGGAGACACTGTCATGAAAAAACAGACACAACAAGCATCTGTCTCTTGCCAACCAAGACATTTCTTATCTTCCCATCATAGATATCGTCTAGCTGTCCTATGTGTCCATAAATGGACCTGTCAGCCTACTGTGTTACTGAAAGTGCCGCCCCCAGCAGCACCACCTTGCACCTGCATGGGCTCTCCCTACTTTCAAAGTGATGTCTCCATTTTGGTTCAGGTGGCTGGGTGATCCGTTTTCACATTCAGCTTCAAGCTGAAAAACATGAAGCGTTAGTAGATGGTAAGATAGCGGAACATTTGTTTGGTTGTTAACAACTGGTGTAACATCGTACATGTTGGGAGAAGGGTTTAACCATACACCCAGTAGCAGGCACACACATTTATTGACGCTAGCATTTGCTACTCCTGTCAAATGTGCCGGCTTCTGTTTTTAAAGGAGCCTTTCAACAAATGATCCATGCACAGCTCAGAATGATTGGACAGAACATGGACAAACGCAGACAGGGTGGTTCTTACAGGTTTAGGGGTTTCGTCAACAAAGCTAAAAGTTAACTGGTTCTCTCATTACTTTATGTGCGGGGATAGAAGTATGTGAGTAGAACAACATATCTTCAATTATACTTGTGAAATTGTGCGTGCCTTTCAGTGAACAAAACCATCACATCTGGCTGGACTTCTGGTTGCATTTCCTTTTTAAGATTTTATGGTTTGACATCGTGTGTTTCCTTGAGAATTTGGCCTTTGTTTTTCTTTTAACTAACAAGCTGGTTCTGTGGAGGATGGCGTAGGGTCACCGGCCGAAACTATGGGAAGGCCTCTGTGGCTGGCATTGCTCGCTGTGCATGTGTAGTTACTCTAGAAATCCACAGCGATATGTCAGGTAAGTGCAAGTACCAAATATATATCACAAAGAGTTTTTTGGGCCAGCAGCCTGGAAGGGTAGTCATAACTCACCCTCCCGTGTCCCTCCTCCTACTGTGCTCAAGCCCCCGAATTAGCAGTGTTGCACCCACCTATGGCGACGGAGGAGTAGAGATTCCAGGCGGGCAAAATAACTAAAATATAACAGACTAACACACAGATGTCACAATACCAAAAACGAGAGGGCTGAAGCCGGGAAGAAATGGTGGTGGTGCCTTGCGGGCCACCCCTCACTCTGACCTCCAATCTAATCCTACACGCCTGGTTGTGATTGGCCCCCCGCTCCCCTCTGGCCTACAAAGCATTGGGGTGCTAAGTCACTAGGCACACATGGGTACAGCTGTTGTACAGCTGTTGTCGGCAAAAGAACCGACTCCACGCATTTGTATAATCTCTACTGTAGTGTGGCTGCCACCCCTCTGAAAATTCTGCAGTGAAGGCTGTCATGGGAAACGTCTTCCATCTGCTGTACTCTGTGCGTAATCCCCAAAAAATTAAAATTAAACACAACACAAACAATGCACACAAGTCACTGTCTGCTACTTGAGGGAGAGAAAAAAAAGGCAGATAACCCCCAAACGACATATCTGACAAAATCTTTATCCATGACAACATATCTAAACATGAACTGAAGGAAATCAACGTAAACCCAAAATATGGTAAGAAAGTGGAAAAAAACTGGAAAACTTAATGGGTGTTTTAGCCAGCTAACTTCCTATTTTGGTCCTTGTCCGAACTTCCTTTTCAAGGGTGACCCATTACAGAAATCCGGGAGGGATGTCCCAGCGTGCCCACAAACACAAATTGAATTAGAATTTTAAAATTAGAAACAAAAACATTACCTAAACCTTATACCTTATACTTAAATGTACTTTATTTATATAATTTCAAATTACCTAAAAATTTCAACTTAAGTATTTCAAATTTAGAGATAAGCACATGAACAGCAACATACATCCAGATGTTAGTTTTTTTCATATTTTCATTTTGCTGGTATATAAAAACGGTTAAGGAAAATGACACTCTGAAATTACATTTATACTTCAGCAATGGAGGTAGCACACCATGTAACACCTGTAAAATTACCTTTGCAGGCATGTGTTGACATTTATAATAATCACCTCAGTGGTCATTGTAGGTGATAGATCGTTCTTAAATAGCTAGCTACCTATTTCTCATTGTATGAACATCATGCCATCACTATTGTGCACTGCCATGAAAAAGCGATTGTGCCCTGTCTCATTTTCTGCAATTTTGCATATTTTTGACACTGGTGCCATTAGATCTTTAATGAAAACCTAATAGTAGGGACCCTGAATGAACAAATAGCACAACATTTGGTAACTTATTTTATTTATTTATTTGAAACCCAAAGAATTAATGTGAAAAAATTATTTCACCACCAAGCAGAGATGACTGCAACCCCAATGCGTCCTGTATTTGATTTGCCTCTCAGAGTACTGTGAAGGAATTTTGTCCCACTTCTCCATGCAGAACTGGTTCAACTCTGTGACGTTTTTGGATTTTCGAGCATGAACTACCTGTTTCAAGTACTGCCACAACATCTCAATAGGGTTTAGTTCTTGCCATTCCAAAAATTTAAATTTCAACTTCTGGTCACAAATGGATGGCCTGACATTTTCTCACGCAGAGCAGAATTAACGGTTCCTTTAGTGACAGCAAGGCTTCCAGGTCCCCAAACCATGACACCACCACAAACATGCTTGACTGTTGGCATGAGGTCCTTACTGTGGAATGCCTTTTTTGGTCTTTGCCAGACATAATGTCGACCAAACTCATCTGTGCTTAGAGGGTTCCAATAACAATTTATGGTCATGCAGGGGCTTTTTGGCAAACTTAAGATGAGAATTGATGTTCTTACGAACATCCAGCTACTCTGCCATGAATCCCATTTGTACCCTGTGTCTTTTTGATGGTGGAGTACTGGTGCAGTCCCCTTAGCTGAAAATCAGACAAATATTTTTTCATTGTAATGCATCTGAAACACGTACTGTCAGTTGTTGATTGCCGACTCAATTATGTGAATAAGCTTCACCTGAATAAAGCATCACCAGGTCTGATTAATCCTGGGTTCCTACTAATGAGAGGAGCCGGATACGGCAAAAACAGGAGCCTTCGATCCATTCTTCCGGCTGTCAACAATGCAGGCCGTCGGCAGTGTTATGATGCTGAGGGGTGTGTTTTCATGACATACATTGGGTCTCTTGATGCAGAAGTAGAGCAACATTTGAATACCCCAGATATCTGAACATTGTTGCCAATTATTTGCAATCTGAGGTTGAGATCCTATAGGAAACAATGGAGTTGACATGGGCCAGCATCCTTGTAGAGAACATGCCAGAATGTGGGAAAAATGGGGGAGAAACTCGCTTTTAGATCTGTGTATATAACAAGGTGACCAGTCAGTGTTTATTAACTTTTTAATACACACACACATAAACTCAGTACCACAAATGCTTTGAGATGCCTGATGCCAGTTTACAGCATAGGACAGATGCTGTAAACCTAATGTGTTTTTTTGAGAACCTGTTACGTGTTGCTGCATAGTCAGACTACACTGCCTATCCACTGACAGATTGTCACAACAGAATAGAATAGCAATTTTAACCAGGTGGCAATGACAACTGGGGTAAATTTTTACATATTTATTTAAATATATAGATTTATTATTAATAAATTAAATTCCTGAAACATAAACTCTGGGATACGTTCAGGTTGTTTAGAGGTTAATTCATTGTATCACCGTATTTGGTATTGACTTGTATGTAAAGTTTGAAAGAGGTTTTTATTTTTTCTGAAAATTGAGTACAGTGCATGGAGAATGACGGCTGTCGTGATTTACAAGCAAGTTTTAAGGAAATGCCAGAAAGGGTGCCGACTATGCCTATTAAGTGCAATGTTTTTTTTATATTGGACAACAGTTCCTCAAATCCATTGCATTAGGGATGACACAGCATAAATCAAATACGTTTAATCTGAAAACAGCGTAATTAGCTGTCACATTGCTTTCTTTTTATAGTTAATGGACAGACCGATCTATTTTAGCCAATTAAAATCCTTGAAAAATAAGAAAGGAACAGTGTATTGTAAAGCACTGTTTTTTAGGGGACCTTACACACTGGCCAGACACATGTTGCAAGTATCTGGAAAATGAAGAGGTGTTGAAAGCAAGATTCTGCTAATTGTATTCAAAGAAAACCCCTTTGTTCTCGAAGCAGATTGTCTTGTGCAGTTTTGCCCATTCACTAGATATTGATCATTGCTCTCGACTTGAGTTTATATAAATCCTGTGTTAGCTATTTTACTATCAAAGATAATATATTAAATGTCAGGTTACATTTGTTTCTGTAATTTAGTTTAGTGTTGTGCTGCCCCCACCCCCACAAAGTTTTTTTAGCAAAAAAAAATCACTAACATCACCAGAACATCACTAACCATCTAAACACATTAAAACATAATACATACATACATAAACTATTTAATCAGTTTAACAACATAATTTAAATGTAATAGATTTCCCTTCAAAGTGGTTTAAAATTTTAGTTATTAAAAAAGGAGGTGTTCACGGTGAACTTGACCACACAGCCCATGTGGACAGAAAATTTACATATTTTGACAAATTTCATTTGGACAGTACAGAGCTCTTTTATTTCTGTTACACTGGAATTTTTGTCAAAGCAAAAAACAAGAAACAAGAAACGTCTGTTTCAGTTTCAGATTTATTTAATGTACAGGGAGAATAAATACATATTTAAAATCCCATATCCCACATGGAGTTGGTAAAAACAATTGAAAGTATTTGGCAAATATGGCATATTCTAAATGTGTAATAATCTGGAGAGGAAAAGTAGAGTTTTGGTTTTACCCTCCATCCCCGGCCCCCATCATTGACAGGAAGTAAGTGGGCTGTTAAAAGGGTCCGTGGAGTCCGTCATCAAATCCGGCTGACTTTTGCTTATTTCATGTTTTTGTTTCTATTTTTAGTTTTAAAAAAAACGTTCTCGCTGATTATGGGGAGTGTTTATTTAATTTAATTAAAATTTCACTGGCGTTTGGTTGCATTCAGAGAAGCTTGGTTTGTTGATTCGGCTGAGGAAATAGACTCCTAGTTCCCCACGTCAGGGGATGATATGCCTAAGAGTGCACTGAGTGGAAAAGGTCCACCATCGACCTGTGTAGGGAGGTGGCTCATATCGCATTCGTCCTATATTAAAAATATATAGAGAATTAAAATTGCATAAATTAAATACTTTAATTACGATATATATTTGACCGACTACATGGCATGACTGATGCCTTTTAAAGGATTAATTGAATAGGTGATGATGTATAAAGTCATCGTGTGAATATGCGATACTAGGGGCTGCTTCAAAATAAACCATAGCATTCTGTCAGTAGCTTTTATCCTATCCTGGGGGACAGTAATAATGAACTTGCCTCATCGTGAGTCCATGATACTATACTCTTTTTGCCTCATCATCCTAACCTTTCACATGTAGATCCCTTTCCTTGTAATTTACTCCCTGATTATTTTCCCCAAAACTGCATTATAATTTCAGACAGCTCACCGTGATTGCTGGCACTTAAAATGCAATTCATGTCAAGCAATCCATGGGTTCCCCGGCTCTGTGAAAAGGCGGCACAACCATGTCCATTCAGAGGGAGTTTAAATGTCTCCCAGTTGTTTGAATAAAACTTCCCACTCCAACGCAGTGAGCCCTCCTTTCATCGTCTTTTTATCAAACACAGAAACTGGCGGCGTGTCATTACAAGTCTCACTTGAGAGCGGCATAAAAATGCAAAGCTGACAAAGACAAGAAGGGCAGGAGTTGCATTGTGAATTCTCTTAGTGATGCTCTTGATTTGAGTTTTAATATGCATATCCAGCTCTGTCTGCAGGGGGGGGGGGGGGGGGGGGGGTGGTTCTGACTGAATCCGCCAGAGTGAATGTCTCCAATCTGTGAATGTCTCTCCAGCTTCTGTATTTCTGAATGCTGATGTCACCTCCAGAGCATTCTCTTTAGAAAAGGCAGGAATAAAACGCAATGCAAAATCCATCAGCAAGCAGAGGATCCTGTTGGATATTCATATATCCTCTGTATGCATTTATGATGTGATGTTCCCAGATAGAAAAGGAACTCTCCTGAAGGCTGTGTGTGCGAGCCTCTTTTGTACAAGCATAAAGCAAACAGCAGACAACACAGTGATAGTCAATCTCCTACATGACAATGAAACGCTTAAAAAAACCAAACAATTTTTAAATTTAAAAACTGGGTGTCAAAAGTAATTCTTTCAACAAAAATTAAGAAAAGATAATCGACTTCATGAAGGAAGCTCAAATCCCACAGTGGAAGAAGAGCAGTTGATGTTGTGCCGTTACATATATTTGCTGACAGTTATCAGTCATTTGAGTTTTGACCCGAACAGCGTCTGTTCTTCATTACAAAGTTACACCAGTTCAATGTTTACTGGACCGTGATGACCAGCAAATGGGGCCGAATGGGGTTCAAAGGTTTCATAGTAAAATTATCAGTGTGCTTATGCTAGCTAATACAAACAACATTCAGGTAGAAAATCTGAGAAAATTATGACTAAGGACACAAAATTTCAGACACCAGGAGCGTGCAGTGAACACATTATTTGCTATTGTAGCATAGGAGAAATCCTTAACCTCCATAAGAGTATCAACACAACTAAAGAATAAGCAAATACAGCAGGGCATGTAATTAAACTAACAAACATGTAAATTAAGATGACTCATCCTCCAAAAAACTTCCCCTTCACATACTTCAGAATTTCAGAGAGCTTTGATTTCTTACTAACACACTGCACCGAAGTCTTGCTTTAAGAGAACATTTTGTGATGTAGATTATGCTTAGACATGAAATTTCGAAACAAAATTTTCTGCTTTTGTGAACACTTCAGTTGTCTCAGGCACCTGTTTTAGTAAAAATGATGTGATTGTATAATTTCCTGTCTGATGTTTGGTTTTAAAGAGCCAGTTTTAAAATCATATATACCAGATGCAGCAATCCCTCTTATGAATCCAGAGCAGAAGACATTTATCCTAGTTGAGAGTGTTCAGTAAAGTCAATGGTAAATGCTTGCATGCTCAATTCTGCCGATATCTATCATTTTACCAAAATCAATTACAACCACGCTGACCTGATACTTTAATAAGAGCAGGACCAACAAGTATTTAGGAAATTTGCCAGATACATTTTTATGGGTAGCTGTAGAGTATCATTACACGTCCTTGAGATGTTTATGAAAAAGAAAAAGAAAAAACTTTTCTGTTTGAGGCAGAGATGAGAAATAAATTCCTGATTAAGTTCCTTCCTGCCCGAGTTATCGAGAAAAAACTCACCTCATGAATAAACTGGATCAAACAATTATAAATTTATGATGTCGAATTACCAAATTTTTCTAATGAATTCCCGGAACTAAATTGACTCAAGCTGTGACATTTTGGAAAAGTAAAAGTCTGCAATTGGTAGCGAGATGTGAATGAAATGTGTGGTAGCACAGGAGAGTGCGGGTGGCTTTGGTATTTTGGTCTGATGCAGGTTTATTATTTAGCACTAAAGCCAAAAACTTCCATTTTTGGGACAACACGTGCAATTATTCTGAGTTTAACACCTGCCAATCGAGACCCCTCTTTGCATCTCTGTGTGTGTCAATTAAATGATATTAGTGCTCATGTAGAAAATTCCCTTTACAGTGCAGTAGCTTAGATTAATATAAGTGTTTAAATAGACATTTATATTGTTACATTTATTTTTTGCTAAATAACAAAACACAGCAGAGAACGTCATTTAGCACAGTTCTATTTTTTTTTACCTTAATGGTTATGAAATAGCATGTATTCTCTCAAATTTTCACCACACAATCAATGAAAGCATCTAAGCACTTATAACCAATTGCTGATCATTTATTTATTTTTTATTTTATATATATGTTCATGTATTTATTTTGTATGTTACTGTTATTATTGTTTTGTACGTTTATTGTTTTAAGAGTGAATTGCTCTGACAAAAACAAAATGCCCATATTTGGGTCAGCTACATAAATGTGTAATAGTGTAATTTAATATAATATTAAAGTATTTAGTATTAACAAATCAGAGCTACCAAAAATTGTTCTGGGCTATCTAGAGGACTACCACGTACACCAATGATTTGTCCACCAAAGTTGTATGTAACGCTCAACATATTAAAAAAAATCAAAATCAAAAAGTGAAATAGAAGGTAGTAAGTTATAAATATGATGTGCACTACATAGTTTTTGCTCAGGTGAAGTGTTTCAATTAGATCAAAGCACCATAGCTGCCATTCTAACATATAGATAGAAAAGTAAGGTCTGAGGGGAAAACATGTTAGGCATAAAAGAGAATGCTGACAATTTTTTTTAGCTCATAACCTTCATGGTTCTCAGGAGGATGTTACCACCTCCCACCCACTTATAAACAGGCCTAACATCTAAGACTGCTCGTATGTGGAATTAAAGGCCATAACAACACCCAGGTCGTTTGAGAAGCAGGGCCTTGGGCACATTCAAATACAATAATGATAGAAATAATAGAAAAATAGAAACAAATAAAATGGCCCACAAAAAATCTAATAACTGGAGACAAACACATTGCATATGCATCCGGTAACCCCACGGGATTAAATAGCACCGATGAAGAATGTTCTGTACTACACAGGATTATTGCTTTTAATAACAAGCAAATGTTAAAATTTAAATATCCTCGATTGTCTTCCGATTGTCGCAGGATGTCCATGTGACCACCTCAACAGGCTCATATCTGCCCATGGAAATCTCAGAGGGAGAGCAGTCAAAATAATGTATTCTTTTGTTGTTTTTATATATATTTATAAATAAAAAGACCAGTCTAGTCCACACGCCTACAAAATGAATTAATACAATTCGGAGATGATATTCCTCCCCCATATCATGCACAGCTGGACTGCCTACAGCAAACCGAGAAAGGGCAAGGGGTCCTAAAAACGCAGGTAGGTGAAACACACTATCCGAATAGCTTTAGTCCCAGAAATTGAGTTTACAGAACAAAGTTTGTGTCATTACAGATTCAAACCAATTTATAGAGTGCTACGCAACATTCTGGCAGGAACTCCCCACTGAGTGAGGAGGGAAAAGTTCTACCGCCGTTACGTGGCTGCGGTTAGAATTTTAAAAGACGGACTTCAAAGAAGAGTCCGTTATACACTAATAAAACATATTTATAAGGTGCATTATTATGGGGGAAATCCTGTGATAAGGTTTTCTTCACCCAGACCTAGCAACAATTCAACCTATAACATGTTTATGCGTGGATTTTAGGACATATTTTATCCTTGTAATTAGTAAAATTAATATCACCAGTAGAATTATTTTAAATTGCCATTTAGTTTCTTCAAAATAAGAGTCATTCATTTTTCATTAGGTGTTAGGTGTCCATTTTTTTCCCATCCCCTGTCACTTCACCTGCTTCATTTTAATGTCTCAGCCCGCATACCTTCAATTTCGGAAGCTTGCCAGGTTCGCAAAACATCAACAGTGCCAACCTTAAGAACTCAAAGAGAACAAGAAAATTGCTCCTCCATCAGCTTCTGACACGATGTTTGCCTCCTCTCTTTTTGTGGTAAACAGTCTGCAGGTCCATTGCATGGCAGCATTTCACTCTGAGTGGGAAAATTACTTTCGTAAAATAAAAAAAATAAAAAACCGTATTAATTTACATGGAAAAAAAATAAAAATGTATTCAAACAACGTATGTAGTAACAGCTCGACCGGATGGTAACCTTTAGGATGTTGCCACTGGGGAACGTGTGGAAGATATGATCCACCAGCTCAGTGAGAGGAATAATCACAGGTGACACGTGCTCCCCAAGGCGGGACAGCTTGTAACAGTACTTTCATGCTCCTCGTCCCCACCAGCACGGCCCAAAGGCAGAAAAGCTTCGGCATGAAATCTCTTGCCTTTCAACAGGCGTCCTTGGAGACCCACCAATGAGAGACGGTCTTGCATCTCCGCAGAATGGGCTGGACATATGATGCAGCTGGCACAAGACTTTGATTCGGTGGTACAAGGCCGGAAAACACAAATGCTCTGTTCAAAAAAGGTTCTGGAGGATCTTTTTTCTTTTTGACAACACAGGCATGGCCTCCAACAAACAGAATAATATAATCTATATTCATTCAACCGCATTCAAGGGAGCCTCTTGTGTCTAATGCTTTGAGCACAATGTCCCCTATTAATGAAAACATGTTAACATAGCTGTTGAATCACCGATAAATAATAGAAGAAACAATACAAACATGCATAAATAGAATGTTTGAATTATTAATGGAATATCTACTAAGAGGTTGGAGAGGTGCAGAAACTGAAAGCACAGCAACATTACGGCCTTCAGTGTTTGAACACTTTTGCCGTAGCCCCACAAATGTTTGGTGACCTATACTTAGGGCTTAAGCTAACATTGTAGAACTTGGAGAAAACTAAACCCTGGTTTAAATTTGTAGTTCCTTAACTCACCGCCATCAACGGGACTGTATGCACACTGCCTGCTCCTGCTTTAAAATAAAACGACCCTGTGGTGCGACTGACTGCAGTTTGACTGCAGAGGACGAACCAATGTAAAGAAAATGCCTTTATTAAAGGATATGCAGAACTGTTTCGATTTTTTGTTATTTGAACCGGGGGACTTTTGAACAAAAACACATTTATTTTAAAATGTAACCCTGGGAGACTGAAAGACAAATGGAGAAAAGTGAAGGCAAGGGGTTTGGGTTTCATATTACAATGTATTGGCAATTATCTTCAAACATTGCTGAAAATAAAGACGGTCACCTATAGCTGGAAAAATGCATGAAGGAAATACAGCTGAAATATATAATATAGACAAATATGAACAAATTTTGTCATTTGAACAAATGACGGAAGAGCAGAATCTGTTTTAAGGTGCATTATATCTCTTGGCAAGGCCTGCTTGTGGGATGTGTAGTTATGGACTTTGGACCTGTGACTCATGGGATCCGTGAACCAAGTGCTGATGGGAGCTTCTTTCCTTGGTTATTTACATGATTCAGGGAGGATGAGGGAGGCGGTTTGATGCAAGTAAAACATCTCAGTTGCAGGAGGTGTGGAGGGTGGGGGGGTTCCTGGCAGGCAGCCGGGAGCTTGACTGGATTAAACGCTTTGGGGTCTATCTGGCTTCATTTTTTCGTTATTACAGGCTATCACCATAGTGTACAGCTGAGTCAATCCTGATGGCTTCAAGAAAAATTAGCACAGAGATATCCAAGACATAAATCTGGGATATTGGTAAAGGGCTGATAAAAATGCCTTCATCATAGGTGAGATTCTGATCCAATCCCATGCACTGGTTTCATATTTTTAACCAAGCCAGGGTCTGGGTGCTTTTGAAAATATCACCAAATCCACATTAGTAATGCGTTATGACCAGTCCAATTAATGTTACTTTAGAATGTATCCATCCCAATGTTCACACTCCCAAATTTTGATTACAAATACAGCCATGTTTCTATCATCTCAATAGAAAAACTCCCATTAGATCCCATTCGTAAACAACAGCACGCCAGTGAATAGAAGGTATTTTCAAGGTCTACATATGCCATAGTTGGACACAAAATATCGCAGCAAGGTTCTCAACGTGTTTGTGCCATTGACCAGGGAAAATCCTTGATCGAAATCCATTCCTGCATCTGAGCCTACTTCTGTCCACATCTACAGCCAGATCTGAGCTCTCATTTCCATTAGTGGGTCTGGTTCCCCCGATGCCAGGAAGCTGCCAGGAGAGGGTAGATAAGAATGACTCATTTTTGAATCTTCAGATTCAAAACTAGCACATTTTACCAAGCAAAAGTAGGTCCATTACTGATTCGCTTAAACACCTCCATTAAAGCTTTGATTTGGCCTGATCCACTGTGCCATGCTTGCCAGGGGCACTGTCCTAGTTTTTAATACTCAAGCCGACTGTCCATGAGAAGCAAGAGCTTCTCCAGCATGCTAGTGAACTGAAAATTAAGAAACATGAGGACGGTCCTTCTATTGAAGTTTCAGATACATCATTTGTTTGTCGATTGTTATAAGATCATTCTAACACTCAATGCTTGCAGTCAGAAAAAGAGTATGATCTTAGTAGATCCATAAATGTAAGGTTAGAGTACGTTTGATCATTTATACTTTTAATTTAAAAAGGTATAAATGATCAGTATAATGTGTTTGAACAAATTATATTTGATTAACCTTTTTTTTTTGTTTTTGTTTTTTATCATGACCAATTAAAATGTGTTACTATTTAAACTAATTCTAATTGCAGTGGGGTGATTTAAACGAGCCTTTCTCGTTCCCCCACTAAATAAAAACTTAAGTACTATTACTAAGAATGATGTCTGTTTTACACAAGAGTAGGGTCAAACTGTTTTGCTCTTCATAAGATATCATGCCTGATCTCAGTAAGGAAACATCCGATCAGGATTCACATAAAAACGCCTTCAATGTAGTACTAAATTATATACGCATTGATTAGAGCAATGCAAGATTGCTGTGTTAAATTTTATAATGGTTTCTCAGTTTTTATTGACTTAGTTTAGTTACATAGTTATTAAACATGGAAAATATATACTTGAACCTCATAATTTCATTATAAGTGACTCATCGGTTCATATGAAGTTAAAATCAATTTTCTGAACTAACTTTACATAACCACATTTCTTCCCCTGTGGTATTTTCTTGGGAGTTAATGGGGTTTATATAGGTCATTTAAATCATGCGAAGCAGGTCCATAAGGACTGGAAATGTATTTAATTAACTTATTTAAACGGCAAGGGAGACGTCGACCAGTCTAGCATGTCACAGTTTGATTGTGTGTTTTGACTAGTTGTAAAGTATAGGACACATACTGCATGTATGAAGACACATTCATCGCATCGCAAGCATTTTAATTTATCGTCAGCTTTGAAGTAGTTGGCGAACAGAAAGCTAAAAAAACAAACAAAAAAAAACAAAAACAAATAAAGGTGGCTAGGTGACCACATGAAATGGAAAACCTGCTTGCCAAACACTAAAACCCACAAACGGAGAGATATTCGTACTCAAATTTGCTTAGAGTTTCCATTCGCTCTCCTTGTTACATCCCATGATCCGATCAGTGACTTTGCCATTACGCTCAGCTCAACATTTTGTTTTTAATGTTTTAACATCAAAAAGTTTAATTCTTGCATTATCCCTGCATAGGTGAAAAATATCCCCTCTGAGTTAAAATTTGATACAGGCAGTGCATGGCTTGGTCTTGTCAAACAGACATCGAGTGGCTTTAACAAGCAAAGGAAACGTGAGGCATATAGGCACAAGCTGTAACAGGGGTATCCTGGCCCTAGAGAGCTGGAGGGCATTGTCACGCAAAATAATGATTACAGAAGCTAAGCAAACTATCGTCAAAAATACCCCAGAGTGCATATATAAATAAATATTGAGAGTATTTTTCCCGATGGCGTTGGTTGTGCGGCTGTTAATAAGTTTTGTTAATATTTGTCTCATATTTATTTATAAAATGTATTTATCCGACCTAAATCTTGTTCTTGTGAAAAGTTAGATTTGCTACTGGGAAGAATAAATTGTGCTAAAATTTAGCAAATGAAGTATCACGAGAACGATAGCAGTTTGATTTTGTCTGGCCCCTGATTTATAGCCAGATGCGCAACCCCTAAAACTAAAGGACTTTTGTACATCGCTCTGGATAAGAGCATCTGCTAAATGCCTAAAATGTAAAATGTAAATGTAAAATGTGTGGCGTTGGGCTTACATTTCCTTTCTACCTTCTGAAGTAAGTTTTTATATTTCTCATGTTCTGGTGGGGATTAAGCCTGGTTTTAGGTCTGCAGGCCTGGCCAGCTTATTGACGGGCCTTGACCTCTAAGGAAGGTCACAGTCTACAGCGGCACCCATCGGCTCATACCAGTATCATCACAGAGTTGCTACGATAGCATAAAGGTATTGTTTGGCAGGCAAGCAGGCTAACAGTAAAGACTTAAATTTAAAGCAAAATACCTGTTAAAAAATAAAAAGATTTCCGTGTACAAAAAAAAGACATTTAACATTTAATGAGGAGTTGGGCATTTCCTTCTGACTGCTCATGTCCCCTGGAATTTATAATATCATGCTGTGTTTTACATGAAAGCCCTCAAATCAATCACATTACTGCTGAATTACTGTGCAGAATCACGTGAGAATTAGCTGAACATTTCAGCCTCGTGGTAACAGGCACCATCTCTACGATCATCAAGGTCAGGCTAAAGTTCAATGGGGAAAAGTATTGTGTTATGGCTTAAGTTCCCTCAGCCTGCCTTTACTGAATATGTACAACTTCCAAGAGTGTTCATTTTACCTGGATTTTTGTCCTTCTTGCAAAATCTTTACCGGGCACTAACCCATGGATGGTCTTTCACTAAGAAAACATTTCTTCTTTAGTCTTGAAGTGGGTACTAAACCAGAACAAGGACTCACAGGCACGAGAAAAAGGCTCCAGTGCTATGAAGCAGTGAAAGAAGAAGTCTGTGTCATTTTGGTTCCTGCTAGGGAAGCCTTTAAGCACTAGCCTCATGGATCAATTTATCTTGTTGACCAGACTAAGATTAGCTTTACACCTGGGGCAGCCCAGCAGAAGAGTGGTAAAGGAGCCTGGCTTGTAACCACAAGGTCGCCAGTTTAAATCCAACTGGTGCTGTACCCCTGAGTAACCCAAATTTCTTCAGTAAATATCCAGCTGTATAAATTGATAACATGTGGAACTGTAAGCCATGTAAGCTGCTCTGGATAAAAGCATCTGCCATGCAGCTAAAGCTAATCACTGTATCCTGAACCATGACAATATACATTGGCTGAAACAAGTGAACAGCCATGCAACACTGAAGAGAGAACACTGACATCAGCTGTCAAAGCATTAAACCAGCTCAGGGATACGGCTGAGGGATTCGGAATAAGTATTATTTAAGAAAAAAGAAGTGTTGATTATCTTAGCCATCGGACGCGTTTAAGAAGAAAAAGTGGACTTGCAGAAGATTTTCATAATCATCATCAGAAACACAATTTTCAAAGGTTTGCTGGCTGTTCATGTTTCCCAGTGGTGGTCAAATTTTTCATATGACTAACAAACGCCTCAAATGGTTTTTATCCACATCTGTGGGATTGGAACGCAGCTATGCTGCTCAATGCAATGTCTGTACATAATGTCTTCAATGACTCCATGAAATTCCTACAGGCTGCCAATGGATGAATAATTAGCCCATTGTGGTTTATTACCTAAACCCATTGTCTATGCCTCAGGACAAAGAAGCTTAATTAAGCAACCCAATAACTCTTGTTTGGTGTTTATTATAAAATGATCATTTCTGAGGGGATACAATGTAATCGCTTCCATAGGGACAGGTACAAGGATTGAGAGGACTGCTGCAACCTAGCTGTCATAGTGACTTAACAGTACTGCAGTCCGGCATTCCGCCAGCCTTCATTGCAGGAATGTGCAGACAGGAGTGTGGTGGGCGCAGCGGTTCAGGACAGACTGTCCAATCATGTGATAGTATAGAAAATTAGAATTTTTTATGTTTTTTGCAGCAAGCTGAAATGGGGATTGGAATACCCTTCATCATGAGAGGGTGTGGTTAATTCTGTGTTGAACTGCAGTCAAACTCCATTGACTTCCTGGTTGTAGCTACAGCACAGACCTTTCATATCAAATCAAATTTTAATGACAACACTAACATTACCTCCCTGGAGTCAAACTAACTCAAGGGATCCACAGATTAGCCAGGAATTCTCCTCTGTTCAAATGATTAGATTAGTGTAAAATAAATTTTTTATTGTTGAATGTGAACCCTACAGTTGACTGCAGTTATGTATTCTTTATTTATTAAGCACAAAATTTGAACTGGCGAAGACTGAACTTTTACGAAGACATGAAGAAGACCTTGTTTGCCCTTGTAGTTGTTTCATTTAACGTATCTGCTTTTTTATTTAATGGAATCACTACGATCAAGAGTTTGACATTTTTTCTGTGTCTATGTTAACGTGCACCTCGAAAGGTCTCTGCATGCCCCTGCTTCAACGTATTTATTTATCCTATTTCATACAAATGCAACTCAAAAAAGATGATAACACCGGTTTATGGGGAACTGAGCACGTATACAGCTTTTGGCCAAGAATAATAAAGTTTAACCGCAGACTTGCCTTTTATGCAGCTGGAAAACCTGCTGAATTAGACTGTAATTCTACACTGTTTAAGGACAGTTTTTTGTTGTTTTTTTTAAAGACAATGCTTTACTGTAATTAATGCGATCCTGAACTAAAAATCCAAACGTTCACCTTTATCTGTGTACCTGGATTCGGAAGTTACATGGTCACCTCTGCGCCCTGCTGATGACATCAGAGCAGCTGTATCATCAGCCACTTTGTTTCCCCTGAAAGGCACACAGACAATGAGTAATTGTAAAGAATAAAATTACTGTCAGATCTGAGTGTACTGTATTCACCAAAGCCATCCCAGAGCTCTCATGAGAGGGCCCAGACAGCTTCTCTCCTCTGCATAAACAGCGTCCTGACAACATCATTATACAAACATGCTGATTGCAAAGAACATGAAATAACTAAATAAATAAATAACTAAAACTGTTTACTTAATGTTATCACTCGTTTTAGTCGGGCAGAATTGCACCCAAAAGGTTGAATACAAAAGTTCCAATCTTGTGGGAGTTTGAATTGCCTTAAAGGCACGCCAGGGAACAAATCAACTGGGAGGCATGTCGATATCCTCCTAAAAAATTATCTCCAGCCTCAAGATCATAACCGTAATCATCCTTAAGACTTTGGCTCTGTGATTGATTCAGGTGAATTGGTCCTGGCTCCCGGCTATCACAACCACGCAATGGATTATCTCAAATGAAAATTCCCTACCTAGGCGACCGTAATGTGAAACAAAGATAGATGCTGCTTTAAGGAAGAACAGAAACCATGCAATGAGCACCTTTGATTGATGAAATATTATTGTGACGTGTTATTAACCTATACATTATAAATATGATTATCCAGAGAATAATCTCAGAGAAATATTTGTAAAGCACAATTTCACCTCATGTTTTCAAGACAAAAAGTTTTCGTTGTTTGTAAACTTTCTTTGCCATCAAACATCAAAATGTGTATGTCTGCCAATTAACCCTTGTTTTATCCTCAGTATGATATCCCAGTGACCACAAAATTACAGGAAATTGGGCAATTGGGTTCCCCCGTTCACTCTTTTGGCTATTCCGATGGAGCAGATGTCCAATTTATTTTAATTAATCCCTCTATATTTTTTTTCCATATGCTCTCCACAAGTCGGTTTATAGCTCAAGTATCAAGTATATATTCTACCTGCAATTTGTTACAATAAGAATGTTCAAAAAGCCACAGAAAATATAGACTTTTGGCAATTTTTTTTCCTCATTTTATAGGTTGGCAACGCGAAGGTCATGGGAAGTGTAACGATCGAACATCTACTCAATGATTTTTATGAAAGTGAGATTTTTGGAAAAGCCCCTATAGGTCTCATTGACTGTCAGCAGACACTTAACCAGATTTCCACTGTACTCCTAACTTGTCCTGACCAACTTCTGTAAAAAATTGTGAACCTTTCTCAAAGGTTCTTTACCATTCCACAGACCCATGTGCCCTTGTCTCATCACCTCCTTTCCCATTGGCCCTGCACCTCCCCCATTGGTTTTCTGTTTTTCATTTAAACCCTGCACTTCTCCGCAGTCGGGGTGAATGATAGTTTTGTTTTGGTCGGTTCTGGTTCCGGTACGATTTTGTATTCTTTTCTGTTCTGTTCTGGTTTTGTATTTTGTTTAAAACTTAGTTAAGAAAAATCATGTTTATTATTTGGAGCTACGCATAGGTTTGTTTTTGCTCTGGTGCACCCGCACCATGTGACACTGGGAGCACAAACAATTAGGGAGGTTTTCCGTAGGGGCTCTCTCGGTACACAGCGATCCCCATGGTGTCAGGGGCTCCAGCAGGTTTGCAGGGCTCTCGGGAAGAACAGACCTCCAGTCGGTGTGGAAACTTCCATGCTGGCTGCGCAGCCTGCAGTGTGTTCAGTGACAAATAATTATAATGTGGACAAGTGGAGGAGTTTGTCTCCCTGTTTCTCTGGTGCTGGGGTTCGTGAAAGGGAGCAGAGGCATGGTAACACATATGGCGTGTCCAAATTGGTGAGATTTTGTGAGAGAAAATATCACATAAATTCCAAATAAAAAAATATAAAAAGGAAATTGCTTCAAGGTGGACCCCCAGAATCAGCAGAGGTGGTGGGAAGGCTGGCAGGCCCAGCAGGTGACAAAAAACGAACAAAAATGCCTCTTCAGGGTTAAGCACCTAGGGCTCGTTAAGACATAAAAGAAGGAGTCTCGGTGCCATTGACATTGGAGAACAAGAAGAACTGCCCACCAGTGTCTTTTTTGTTCCAGGAACTTTTGCCTCTGGCGATAATGAGCCGCTTGTCTTTTTTTTCTTTTTCTTCACTTTTTAAAAAATATGTATTTTTTTTTTTCACAAGCAAAGACTCTTCTGATCATAGCCGAGTACAAAAGAGAAAAAAGGGAGGGAAGAAAAAAGGGAGGGAAGAAAAAAAAATCAATTGCTCCAATTCTCCAGGAATTTGAAAAAGCTTTTAGGCTTTAATTATTCCTTCCTTGTAGCTTTATGAATTTGCTTACTACTCAATATTGATAGTTCCAGTGCAAGTGTTCAAAATAGATTGCTTTCTTTCATTCTGGCTGTGAAAGATACATGGTTTTGGGCAGCCAGGGGGTATAGTATGCACATTTATTTGGGTAATAAACCAGATGTATTCCACGTTCCTCCCAGGGCTCCTAATTGTATATCATAAGCATGTCTTGAGGTAGCTCTTTCCCTCCCAAATACGCAGCCAGATAAATGCACGATAAGTTTGTTTAAGTTTCAAAGAGTCGACTGTAACTCTACCTTCCAGGTCACAGGCAATACAGAAATACACAGAACAAAATGTTTTCTGCCCGTCTAATGCAGAACCTAGCGCTACACCAAGTTCTCCCCACTGGACTTTATTATAAGTGTTAATATATTCATCCGCAGACACATGGTGCCACTCTTAGATAAATACTTGTCACGGTTCATGTCACAGAATTTTTCTCAGGCTCTGTTAAGGCAGCCTAGCCAGAATATGCACCATGTGCCACCCACAGAATACATCCACTCACCTTGTTAAACATTTTGTGTTTCCTGCTATGAAAGGAAAGCATGAAATACCATATATTTAATTGTCTGACATACAGCGGAACAACTCGGTAGAGAGAGGAATTATAAATCATGGAAAATGAAATATTGATTGTAATTTTGAAAAGTGAAACAGACACTTTAAATTATTAGGTTGTTTAAATAACTCTCTTTCATATCAATCATAAAATCTACAAGAACTCTGAGGCGGAGGGTTAACACAGTTTTAAGGCCTCCCATAAATTTCCGATCTGCCTACTATCATTCCGTAAAGGCATGTTTTTGGACCTAAAACATTGCGCCATTGTGTTCATGCTTACTGTTGCTATGCCTGCAGGACAGGATGTGTTGTCTTTCTCTTCTTTTCATGGTCACGTAGGTATAGAAAAGACAGCAGGAGAGATCTGGGCTAAAGCTCAAGAAAGAGAAATTGTTGTGACGAACTGCTGCACAGCCAGTGCTATAAGAACTGGGTGGAGAGAGGAAACCACAAGACACAACAAATTTTTAGATATTTTGAATGCAATTAAGAGCATGAAAGACATATACTCAATACTATGTTTTTTCAAGAGGACAGATCTCCACAAAATAATATGCAGACAACAATATTGTGGTGTGTTTACGTGGATCTATTAAGCATTGCAATTATGGGTTAGACTTTTCACATTAAAAGTCTGCGTGATGCTCTTCCGTGTCAAACTTTTGTGTGTACGTGTGTGTGCGTGTCACTATTTTCTGTACTGGGAATCTCTTAAATTTTAATTTTACTGCAGCAGATGGTTTTAGGCAGAGAACATTAAATAATAATCATCATAGTTATCATCATAGTTATCATCATCGTCATCATCATCATTATCATCATCATCAAGTTTGAATTCACTCTTGATTCAGCTCCACCAAATCCTAGAGCACCAAAAAAGGAATTAAAATTGTATGATTCTTGAGAAGACTAAACATTTGTTTTAAAATCTGTTTTCTTGTCGCACGGTGACACGGTGTTAAGGTGGTATTGAACCAAATTGATTGACTTTATCTAGTCACCCCAAGCTTGTGATTTACTATGTCGTTTAATCTATCATGAGAGGTTCAGTGATTGTCACGCAGTGCTAATCAACCTGTAAACATCCATCACACACCAATGCCTAGAGAGCAGCCATAATGAAAACATGGCAACTGGGCTCATAAATCAACTAAGTGCACGGGAAAGATGCTTCAGCAGATGGGAGGTGTATCAATCAGTGGCAGCCACTCCCGGTGCTAAGCACTCCTGATGAAAAGTGTTTCCCTTCAGAATCAATTTCTTAAAATGTACCCCTTCCCTTTAAAGGAACTTTAATGTGTGCCTTTATTTCTGGCGCGGTTGAGTCAAAACACACGTCGTTGTCAATCCCTGGTCTTATGATTCTAGGCGGTGACCCCAGGCAATCGCAACCTTGTCGGTGTACAGTTAACGTCTGTAAGCAAGTGTCCCTGTGCCACTAACAGGGGTTTGGGGGGGGGGGG
>JAOVYW010054822.1:6682-23436 GCA_025775045.1 Hiodon tergisus | reverse complement strand
AAGCCTGCTGCAAAGAGGGATCAATCAATCAATCGTTTATTTATATAGCCATTTACAGCAACCAGCAGGTATCCAAAGTGCTTTACAAAATAAAACATACAGTAAAATCAGAAAAGAATAAAACATACAGTAAAATCAGAAAAGAATAAAGCATACAGTAAAATCAGAAAAGAATAAAGCATACAGTAAAATCAGAAAAGAATAAAACATACAGTAAAATCAGAAAAGAAAAATACTTTAAAAACAGAAGGATGGGATGTACTCAGCAGTATATCAAATTAAGAACAAGCTAGGAACCATCTTGGGAATAGTCACTTACCTGTATGGAATGAAGAGTAACTCTTTTTAAGCTTTCACATGTGCTGTTCGACAGCACAGCTGGCTGTTAAAGTTGGGGTGGGGGGGAAGCAGTTTCACTTCGCAGAGGTGATTTTGCCATATTAAAGTGTAGTGGTGGTTTTCTACGTCTGCTGCATACCCTAAACCACAGAAAGAGTCGGTGGTACAAAGCAGGAGCAAGCCACTTCAAGTTGAAGTTTGAAAGATTTTTCCTCAGACACGGTATGGCCTCCACCAACAGGCACCAGACCCTCCAACGCTATCACCGCAAACGAGGAGTCATGAAGGAAAGGACGCTTTTAATTTTCGCACACAAAGATGCGCCCACTTCAGAAAGGGCACTTTTACAGTTCTGTAGTCCCTTGTTGTTATTGTTCTCGCCCTCCCCCTACAGCACTGCAAGCGGACTCACTGCATACTGAACCAGGAGAGAGCTTTCTTAACAAGGTAGTCTTTCTGCACCCACACACTCTGCCCCAACCATCGCGGCAATTCTGAGCGCAAATCATGCATAACAGAAAAAGACAAGACCTAGACATGCTCACTCGAACGTGGGGACAATCGCCCAGGCCAGCCAACCCACGAGGCTCACTAGGGAGAGGAATTAGGAACTTACAAAACAAAATGTAAAATAACAGTTGTAGGGCGGACACACAAAGACAACGAAAGGAAAAACCACAATCCTGGGCCTCGTCCCTAGCTTCCCCAACAATCAGTGATAACTAATGTATATTTATTTAGTGACATGTTTACAATGAACTGCGGGCCTCAGTTATTTGGATTTAAAATTCTCACCTGGTGATTCGAGCTGTAAATCAGATGGTAATTGTGAAGGAGAAAACCTGCCGGCACTACGGTCAAAAGGACCAGGATTGAGCATTCCTGCTCCACGTGGACATTAATTAGCCTTGACTGGTGGCATGTCTGTGCTGATACATTTGCCCACTTCACTTTGGAGTGACTGTGTGTAAAGCAGACAGAGGGGCAGTATTGACGTCAGCACCTGAACCAGCTTCCAGACATACTGGGCCGAGCAGAGGAAATATCTGAAGAGCTTGATCGGGTCGCATCCCTGTATCGATCCCTGCACCTCTGTCATTGTCCGGTCAGATGTTCATGAGACAGAGGATGCTTTGCAGGGCCATACCCAACCTGGGAGGGATATGGAAACTAGGCAGTCCATTTGGTCCAGGAAGCTGTCCATAATAAACATCCAAGAATTGATTAATAATGGATAAAAGGCAAATGGTTCCTTAAGTTATCCATCCATCTGATCACTTGGAAGTTAAGGGTCCAATTACGGAAAAAAAAAACCCCAAAAATTAAATCAATACCTGCCATTTTATGTGGTATTGATTTGCGAGATGCCACTCAGGCTGCTGTAATGCTGTCTAATTTCTTTGCAGGCCAACATAGAAAAAAAATGAGTAATTTTTGGAATTGTTGCTGAAACATTTTGTACTCTGGAAAGCAATCCGTTTGGCAGAGATTATATCAAGGCTTGCATTTTGAACATTGAAAATTGAACACTCAGGGTTACATGTCCCTAGATATATATAAAATCATTTGCAAGCAAATTTAAATAGAATCAATGGTTGCAGTATAGCCGCCTGCAATTAGTACAGATTGAGATGGAGAATAAACTAAGTTTGAACCAAGATGCAGATGATACGGTATGCACACATAGGTTTGTATTTTACATTGTCTGAGTCAATACGGGTTGATAGCACTTTCCTTAACTTTCCAGAAACGCCCCTCTAAATTCCTCACCAGCAGTAAAACCAGCCGCTCTAACTCTAACTTATGGGAGATAAACAGACCGCAAAAAGCCCATAACAGGTAAGCATTCTGGATTTCTTTCTCCTGGAATATTGTCCCAAACCTGCTAAGACAGGCACTATCACGTTTAGAATTAGATACCTCACAGCAAACTTGATATTAGATGTCTCCTTATGTAAAGAGTTACAAGAATAACCCTATTATACATTGTTGCCAAAATGTTCAGCTGGATTGGTTTGACCATAGGAATTCTACTGTATTAACATGACATGTTCTACCAACAATCCCCTCTACAGTATTAGAGTTTTCTGGGAATAAAATTAGGCTTCACTTGGTTAAAATACCTTTAGTATTTAATTTTGAGAATGCAGAAATGAACACTGGCAATGAGCACAAACACATGATACTGAAAACATTAACAAATGCAAACTTTTAATACTGGATTAATGTGACTGACATGTGAATCCATGGGTATTTTCTTTTTATTATAAAATTATTTTTCTTTTTTTATTATAATGTGAATGTTAAACTCTTAGTTTAAGGTGACTTGGATTTTTTTTTTATGTTGTAGAATTCTAACTGAAACTTATTGGTCCAAAATGATTTGGTATACACATACACACTCATTTTCTGTATAATAACATAGATCACACACATTACTGGCATATTAACTCTCTTTAAAATGCCCTTGCTCACTCATGTTCCCTAAAATGACCAGGGAGGCGGGGTTTTAAATGCACACAAAATAACATTAATATTGAATTAGCGTTGCAGCGGTATAAAAAACAAGGGCGTTGACCCTTTAGCGTTTGGCCCTTTCCATCTCCCCAATGACTGTTGTTTGCTTCGCCATAGTGGTACTTTGTTCTGAGCTGCTTTAATGTCCTATTGACTAGATATGCCTTAATGGTGCTCCCAGATGCCTAGAATTTGACCTTAGGCAGAAGAGTATGACTTATAGCGCTGTTCTGTTTTTAAAGATTATGAAATACCAGAACTGTCATTGGCTGAGTGGCAGTAAAGTTTCTTTATCCGTTTATAGCTCATAGTCATTATTGAATGCTGTTCTGAGGTTTATAGTCAAAACCAAATTAGGAGGTGTTTCATATTCTAGGAAACATCCAAACGTTATGATATGACAAAAATAAGAAAACTAATGAGTCATTATTCAGTAGAGGATTGTGGCGGTGACAAGAGGATTTTAAAGTTGGTACCTTCAATATCCAGGAGATATATTCACAACCACATCACAAGTCATGGATGAGAATTAAGTTCCTGTCCACGTTATTAGACAATGTAATAAAAGCCTTTCGGTCTGGTCTGTTTGGCGTCCTCTCGTCCCCAATTCACCCCTGTTTCTTCGTCAATAAATGGCTGGCTTTGTTGCCTGCAGTTTTCCCAGTGTTTTATAGAAGGCGATATGCAAATTAATGTGGAAATATACAATAATTTAATGGAATTCATCATAAAATAGAGTATTACTACCAACAATAGGCCACTTAAAGTAAGTAAAGTATCCAAACTCTCATTAAAGCCTGAGTCACCGAGAGGAACAACTTTTCCACTGTTGACTAATTAAAAAAACATTTGTGCAGATTATGGTGATATAATGGCAGCTCTCTGAGGAATTTTCAGAACTGAAATGCTATTACATGTTCTTTATTAAGAAATGGAAGCACCGTTAAATTTAGTTTCAATGTGCTATTGGTTACATTTCTTGCAAGAAATAATTTGACTTGTGTTCAATTGAGTTTGACTTGTTGGACTGATTTTTAAGTATGAAATACTCTGTGTTCAACATCAAAACATTTAAACATTTCGGTATAGCAGAAGTGGGAAGCAGAATATCAAGGCGTATAAATGAAACCATTAAGTGCAATCTACAATACCCTGAAAAAGCCATCACCCCGCATCTGATTTTTCTGAATTTTTTTGTATTGAATTTGGTCAGATCTTTTAGTGGGTTGTAGTAGTACATGGAGAGGGAGTGTGAAGGAAAAAGAGGACACCTATATTTGGTGATTTCATTTGTTTAGTGAACAAGGTAATAAAACATACCATCCTCAGGTGGGAAAACTTTATTGGTCCCCTTGGTGAACTCAGCCCAATTAAAGGGATAATTCGCATCAGCTGTTTGAATACTTTGGTTAAATTGAGCAGAGCCCTGCCAAATGCATATCTGACTCAGTTTGGCCCTTACCATCAGAGTGAAGTTGTCAGCACACAGTTCCTAATAGCGTTACAACCTTTTCCAGACTCTGCAAGGGCTCTGGGGCTCCACTGAACCACAGTTAGAGCCATATCGTACAAATGGAGAAAGTCTGGGGTAAATCATTCCAGGAGTGGCCGTCCTGCTGAAATATTTCTCAGAGTAAAAGGTGTGAAGTTGCCCAGGAAGTCTCAATGAATCCTAGAACAACAGGGGATCTGCAGGCTTCTCTTGCCACCGGACGTCAATGTTCATGACTCCACCATCAAAGGAACACTGGGCATAAATAGGATCCATGAGTAGAAAGGGGTAGAAACCACTGCTCACTAATAAGAACATGAATACTTGTCTCAAGTTTAAAAATTTTACTTTTTAGCCCGGACGAGTCCTTTTATATCTGGCGAAATCCCCTAGTCGAAGTTCATCCATAAACCCCATTGTGATTTGTTGGCAGGATTTTTTCAATTTTACGATAAAAACCCATTTAAATGAGTTTGAAAATGTGATATATTTTATAATCGACAGATGTCGCTGTAGCATTATTTTTCAAAATATCTTTCCCCAAGTAGTCCGCTTTAAAATTAGAAATAAAATCTGAACGATTCGAACACTAAATTTAGCTGAAAAAAAATAATCAACACATTGGTACTACGCGAAAAATGTACCCAACAGATAAATGAAAAAATCATCAGTGATCGAAGAGTTCGAACGTTTAAAGATATAACAGTTTATATGTCCGTTTATAAAATATAGTAACCTATTATTTAAATATCTGCCACAACCAACAATTATAAATTATAATCACTTCTCCGTTTAGTTTATTGCCAAATTTTGTAATGTCAGGAGTTGTCTTTACTTTGGCTCTAGTACTGACAAATTACTCAAGAATGTGATCTTCAGATTTTAGCGACCCCAAGGAGCGCGTGGAATGAGGCTGTCACGCCTGCGGCACACTCAGAGGAGGGGCGAGTCACAACACGGTCAAGGGTCCACCTCTCGCTCCTCCTTATTGGGGCCATATTTTTATTCTCCATGTTTGTCGTGCCTTCTGAGTGGTTATGTCATTTGTCAATTACTGGGTGGTCCCGTGAAGTTTTCATTGATAGTTGTGTGTTCATGTCAGACATAATTTGAAAACAGATGTTCGCTCAAGAAGCGGGAGGCTGAGCTTAGGCAAGGAAATTACAGTTTACTTCAGAAATCCTATCTGAGGTTGTAGACCGATGCTTCGACTCCGCGGTCTGCTGCGTATTCTCGTTCCAGAACTAATGCTGAATATCGCCTCTTAAAGACCGAGTCGCAGGAAAACTTCTTAGCCGTTTTTTTTAAACCGTAGTCCTTTATTTTCGCACCCCAGTGTGGATTCACGGAGTTAGAAAACCGTGGTTCAAAATCAAATGAACATGGCTTAAATTACTGACCCACACATTAGTTAAACTACCATTATATGTCTGGTATTTATTGATATGTATCAGGGAAGTTTTTCAATAGGTTAAATGTAACGATATGGACAGTCGAAACTAGAAAAGACGCTGCCGCGAAAAAAACCTCAAGGGGTGGGTATTCTCAATTGAGAATAGCTTAATGGGTCGTTTTGACATTCTGCTGGACTGATGTGACCTGATGCAACTCAGACGATGCCCTGTTGTCTGGAATTTGGAAAAGTGAAGAGTTTAATTTTCTTAAGCGAGATAGCAAATACATATTTAGACATTGCTATCTGTTCACAGTTCTTTAAGAAAAAAACAACAAGCAATGGCTTCTGAGGTCGTGTGTGGATTGATCTTCAGATTACTTCTACCAGTATGTTTAGCAGCAGGTAAGTTGTCGCTGACTGCGCACCGCCACACGCTCAAGTTTGCGACTGCAGTGTATGTGGAAGCATCCTTTCATTTTCAGCTTTGTATTATAAAGTGATGGTTTTAAAAATTATAATTAATATGAATAACGTTTTACATTCTTCTTCTTCTTATTAATATTATTATTAGTATTATTGTTGTTGATATGGTCTGGAAGCAACAGGGGAAAAAACGGGAACATTTAGATTAGGCTCAAATGTAAAGGTGGAACGAGGTCCTGTGTTTTTATATTTAGCTTCATTCTGACTGTTGTAAAAAATAGTTATAACAGAATGACAGACTTAGATTTTTATGGAGAGAATTTGAAAATTAAGTCATTTTTGGTCTTATATAATAATAAAAATAATAATAAATGTTATCTGAAAATACTAGCATGGGTGTTTCCACACGCCTGTCTATCTTTTTCATTCTTTATCTTGTGCTTGCAGGCTGTGTTAATTCGTTAGCGCTCGTAAATACGGCAACGACGTGGGACTGTTAGATATTTAGTGATTTAAAAATATTCCTGGTCAATTTTTATGATAATAATAAAAATAATTTGTCAATATTATTAGTATAATTATCTTATCAGATATAAGTAAAATTAAAATTAATTACATTATCGGTTGACGTATTTGCTTCTGAATGTCAAATAAGTAATTTTACTCAAAGTAGCATACATGGCTAAAATATTCTTAGTCCTTTACCTAGAATTATTACAGCTGCGGCAACTGGTGTTATTTAAATCCATCAGATCATGTCTGTGTAGTGAAAGCATTTTGGGATTTAATGTGAATAACATTTAAATTACTTTTAACTAAAGTTAAAAAAATGTAATTGCTGCAAACTGATTACACTGTTTCTACAACGGGATATCTTTACCAATTAATTAGAACCCAATAAATTCTACAAGATTAAAGAGTTCCTTAAACAATGTGAATTAATGGTACGTTTTTAAAGGCTGTGTTATTCAGAAACAGAAAAAACTATTGCAGTCGGCCATTGTTTAAGTCAGTTTGTCTTTCTGCTTACTTGGGAGTGAATAAGAAAAAAGTCATGCTACATTGCTTAATGCAATCGAGTTCCCATATAAATGAAAGTGACCTCTCAGTCTGTTATCACACATGTAGTCAGTGCAGCAGGGGTTTCCAGATGCTGGTGGCCTTTAAATGAGGAGACCTTTGTAGTATGGTGCTTCCGTAGTGTGCCTTTAACATAGTCGTTATTTTATCCTGTGATGGGACTTTCATAGTCCAGACATGCTTGTCTATGGATACCAGTATCCTGTCGATGGAATAACTGGTCTGATCGTGTTGGCTATCTGTCCTAAAGAAATACGATTAAATTGGCCAGTTAACTGTCGCGACAGAAAAAATGTGAATGTCCCGTTATCATTTGTAGGTTTTAAAATCAAATCATGGGGCACACTCAAACCATTATCCTGTTTTGATGTGGTTTTATTGTCTTTTTGTGTGTAATCCCGGGCGCTGTGCCCTGGGTTATTAATAAATAACAAATATAGTAATAATACTGATGCCTCGGGTTCCGCTGGGCGCCTGGCGCCAGGATCCACTGATGTTTCAGACAGCCTTTGCGTTTGCTTGCTCTCCCGCTCTCAGACGGCCCCGTCTGGGCCCTGTCCTTCACCCTGCTACGGGACATGATGGCTGCTCGGGAACCGCAGAGCAGAGCAGGGATCGTTATTTAATGGAGCTGTACACTACCACTGTCAGGAACAAGAGCTACGCCTCGGAGAACGTGTAAACAAGCTGTTCGTTCGTCTCAATTAATAAATAATGACATGTGGTAGAAATATCTAAGCCACGCGTGCAATCACTCTTTATATGAGAAAATTTCTTTGTATACGCACCCTAGCATTTAATGCTTGTGTAAATATGAATGTAAATGTGTCAGTGTTTAGCATTGTGTGTTTGTGTGTGTGTGTCGTATTCTGTTACACCAATTGTTAATGCTGTGTTCTGGTTCTTTCTTTGTCAGTCCAGCTAACAGGAGAGAACCGGATGTGCTGTCAGGAAAAATGTTCAAGCCATGTACAGAAGCTTTCATTAATGTGAAGCTGAAGGATCAAAGTAGTTCAAACTAAAGATTTGTGTCTTAAAATGTTGAATTTTAACATTAAATCCTAGCTTCCAGGATTTAAATTTTTTTAAGATTAAAATATCAATGCAAATTTAGGCACTTGCACAGCCACGCTTTGCCTCTCGTATGGAAACCAGATGCTGGTACCTTCTGGAGGTATATGCATAGGTGTAGAGTGTACCATCTCACAACAGGCTGGACAGCTGATTTAATAATGAGCTGATGCTCATATATCCTATATTGTTGTCCCGTCCTACGTTGCGTTAGAAGTTACCGCAAAAGGGTCCCAAAGTTGCTGTGGCCTGATCATTATATTCACATTTCTTACTTTTCAGATGGTTGGGCCACCGCCAACGAAATAACTAAAGCTTCGCTGCTTTTGTGTTGGAAAGTCAGCACTGCTGCTCTGTTGGAAAGTTTTACCGCTTTAGCAATTATCTCCAGCTAACCAGTGGGACCGGCAATATCTGATTTACGGAGTTCTCACTCTGTAAGTGGCCCCTAGCTCAATTTAAAAAGGGAAGATCCCATTAAAAGCGCCAATGTTGTGTTTATATTTTTTTGGCATTTTCGTGTTTTGGTACGGGGAGACTGCATTACAAAAACGTGCCAATGACTGCTGTGCTAATGATGAATGAGACCCCCCCCCCCCCCACAGGAGTGGTGGTCTGTAAATAAATAAACCCCACACTGGGACGTGTGACTGTGGTCCCATCCACCTTCAAAGCGTTTGCCTGCCTGTGCAGCATTTCCATTAATTCAGGGAAAGTAGTTTTAACCTCATGCATTGATAATGTGGGAGCAAGGGGGAGGAATTGGCTTCCGGATTGCCAAGCACACTTTTAATATTTCATGCCTTTTTACGTGGCAATGAGCACTAGCCAGCCATAGGATAATCCTCCAGAAAATTTATAATACTTATAAACAAGAGGTGTAACACAAATGCCGTCGTAATTGCCCTGAATGTGGGTTTGCGGCTGAGAGCAAAAGTGGGGTGTGGTTTGGGTTTTTAAGGGACTGCTAACGGTCACCCGTCGGACCACAGTGAAGTATCTACCGATCGTGGCCCGTGGGAGGAAAAAAAGGGCATCTGTTAAACGGTGCATCAGCAATCCCTTAGTGGAGAGCAGGGAAGCTTTTACTGTTGTTTTTCCTGACAGTCTTAAAGACGTAATTCCCGTAGCACTACTGCATGGCAACGTGGTTGAAGGAGTAGCGAGCCGCTGATCCGGGGGGCCCCCCGCATAGAGAGGCTCCATTTGTTTGTAATGTGTGTGCTTTAGATTGATTTCCCCTCCTATTTATTTGGATAAAGGAAATGCCACAGGATTCTATGAGATATTCCTTTACTGTGAGCCGAAAGGCTCCGTTTATCGATACTGTTGCCTCTCACCCTTTTGTTTCCATTCATGTTTTTAAAGTTTTTTAAAGCGCTATTGCATTTCATTCTTCAGATCAAATTTCTACCGACCCGTTTATAATCCTGCCAGAATGGTACTCGGAGTCTGAGTATATTTAATATATTTAAAATGCGTTTGTAAGGAGTTCCAGAACACTTAATACAGTTTTGCTTGTATTCGTTGTATTATAAGAAGAAACTGGCGGTAGTTTAGTTCAGTAGTTTAAACCTGTTACAGTGTCAGTAGCATGTCACTGTGTGTGAGGACATCCGTGGAGAACTGATCCGTTGAGTTTGCATAGAGGAGCATGAAATTAACCACTGCCAATACGGTATATGGAGCACTGTGGTATCGCATTGGTTACTATTCTGTCAATTCCTTTGCATACGTTTTGAAAACGTTTCCTAACATTGTTATTTGCACTTTTTTCTGGCTTGTGCAATGTACGGTTACCCTTTAAAGAGACACTATCCTGTAGTTTTGAGCAAGTGCAAGATACTTTAACTGAACTTAAAGCAAAAGACGAGAGAGAGAGAGAGAGAGAGAGAGAGAGAGAGAGAGAGAGAGAGAGAGAGTATTATATTTCAGCAGATAGTCAGAAGCTGGATTACATGTACTGTTGCTTTTTTAAGAATTCCTTACATGCTCATGGGAAAATTGACGTAATGCTAAAAAAGTGATACGTGGTAAGATAATAAAAGTTTTTCATTTTTAAATGACTCGCATCTAGTCGACAAAAGACTGCCTTGCGTTTTTCAATAAGTTGCATTCACTAAAAATGCGTTTGTCAAAGTTTAGTCTAATTTTGTCTGCAAATCTGGGGAACAAATAGTTTAAAATTCTAATGTATTTCAATGTGCTGGAAAAAAAAAGATTGCTGCTTGACGTTTCTGTCTAAAAATTACATATTTTATAGACCTGTAATTGAATGCCTGATTCTCAGCTGCTTGTCAGAGAACCTGCAGTGGCTTAGCACAAGCTATTCGTACTGCTGGATATTTTATATATTAAGTACCTTTTAGGTGAAATACCTTGCTCGAGGCTACAGCAAGCTTCTACTTTTTGGATTGAACCTATAACCTTCCAGCTAAAAGACCATTGCCTGAATGCCTTTTTTTTTTTAGACCAGCTTCCAAACAGACTCAGTAAGTGTCTCAAGGCGCCTTAGTGCCGCTTGAAACCTTTTTTTTTTGTTTAACCAAGTGTTTTATTGCTGTTTCCACTACTGGGAGACATGTTGACATGTTTGTATTTTCTCAGGATGTCCACAGAAACTGTAAACTGAATGTATACAAAGTCCCCAAAGCTATATTGAGAATTGTGCCCTAAATGAAGTTTACGAGTGGGTTATGGAACTTTTTGCAAGTCAGATCCTACAGTTGTCCCGAAGGTTCTCATGGCAGTACAAAATAATAGCATTTTAAAGGTGTAAAAGAAAGAGACCCTATTAAAGCAATACAGGGGACTACACACTTTGCTATTGCCACGTCAACCTATACGTTTATGGAGGGCTTTTAGAATTGAACCTTGCTCTTCCTTCTGTTATTTCCATAGCTTGTCATGAGGTACAGGGACCCCTTTCAGGCTATTTTATCTCAAATGTTTCCTCTCAGTAATATGACAGCACCTCTTTTGAAATTCATCCACCGACCTGAAAGGCCCTTGTGTATTAAGTTCTCTGACTCATACACAATCAAGATATGTGTTTACTTCATTTAAAGGAGCCAAATGCTGCGATTGTTGCATTTTAGGTCGCACTTTACACACTCCCTTTCGTGATACACCTTTACAGTTTAGTGGTGCTTGGCTTAAAATGTCGTAGTTAAGGTCTGTAGTCATGTAGTTGGTCTGTGACTGAATGTTATTGTGGCACGACTGGATCCATTGGAGTAGTTTTACGATGCAGAGCTCTGAAAAAGGCTCCACAAAGCTTCCCACCTCACCCTAGAAATGACACCAAAGAAACCAAAGTTAACCCTGCTAATTCTAAAATGATTTAAGGAAAGTGTGGACGGGTGAGCGTTTGTGGCCAGAACCCTTTGTGCTGCAAACTGCCACTCATCCTCTGATAGCATTTGGTAAACCTGCAGATGTTTACTTATTTTGTCATCCGCTGGACAACCACAGCTGCTACAGATGCAGACCGACCCTCCTGTAACAAGGTTCGAGTCCTCTTTACTCACAAACCCTGAGAGCGCTAAACATTGTTTACATTATTATGACCTTCAACAACAAGAATTAACCCATTGTTTTTTTTGTTGTCTAGGAATGGCTCGTGGAAAAGGAGTGTGCGTATATACAGCGTATATGCCTCAAAACCTAAATTCAGTTGAGCCTGTGCGTGTGATATTGATGAGCATCTGAATTGCAAAGGCTTATTGTGTGTAAAGAAAAAGACTTCTTTGAACTTTAAGCTCCAGGACGAACAGCTGTAGTTGTTGTGGCTGGTCGGGGTGGGAGCCAGTTGTTTCTTTTGACATGAGTGTTACTCATTATTGCCCCAGGTTGGAGTGTTATTAATCTAGCCATTGTCCTGACTGAAGAAATGGGTGACGCAGGAAGCGGTAGGGCTGTTTCCGTGTGGCGGTCTGCTGAACAGACAAGCAGGAGGTGTGAGCTGACGTGCAGATGCTGACAGTGAACGCGACGGGTCCCGCGCTGGAACTGATACACGGGCAGTCCTGTGGGGGGTTTTAAAATCCTCCCTTGTTTTCAGGAGATTTTAATAAAGCACGCGTTTAGGAAAAATTTAGTTTGCTCCTGCTCGCTTAAAAAATAGCGGTTGGTGAGGAAGTATGACTACGCTTTAAATGCTTTTGCATATTTTACATTTCTGTGTAATGAAGATTTTTAGCTTTCCATTTATGCCCAGAGACCCCACATAATAAAAGGAAAACATTTACTG
Organism: Hiodon tergisus; assembly: GCA_025775045.1. NCBI lineage: Eukaryota > Metazoa > Chordata > Actinopteri > Hiodontiformes > Hiodontidae > Hiodon > Hiodon tergisus. Next base: position 10,866 of record JAOVYW010054822.1, on the reverse strand, counting down.
AATTTTACACTCTTGGTTGATTTGCAAGGTGGAAGTGATTTCTCTTGCAATCTCTATGAAAATACCTAGCTTAATACCGCTTGGCTACTTTTTCTCTGCTGTTAGACAGTTATTTATTCAACGGTATATATATTTGTAGTTTAAGTGCGGTCTAAATGGTTGGGACGATAAATGTATGGCTGGGGACTAGCTTCAAACATTGTGTGGGACGGGGGGTATGGACGTGTAAGACTGGATCTCATCAAGTTGCATGTTTGAAGCTGCAAGATATATTCTCTTTTCTAATTCGGGATGGTGCATTTAAAAAAAAGTTATTTTTTTTTATTTTTTCATTTTTGTTGTTTTTGCCGTTTATACTTGACTGGACAATCGGCTGATTTACAAAATGACACGTTCACATTTATTTTGGACCTAAATGAATGACCAGGATACATTTATTAATGTATCAAATGCGTTTCCCAGTTATTAATACGTGTTTTCACTGGGGCTGAGTCAGTGGTGGGAGTTGGAGGATGTCGAAATGGAACAGGTGGTGGTCAGTGTAAGCGCATACTATCCAGGTTGTTTCTGGAAGGGGGAAGAGGAAAAGAGTTGTGATTTTAGTCACTTTGGAGAGCCACATTGTGCACACGGTTAGTTCTGGCACAAGGCTTGGGTGCCGACAAGTTTAAGGTGGGCGGCTGTCGTGTAAACAGAGGCAGAAAAATAACAGATTGCATTACCTGTGCATAGAGTCTGCCTGGTCTGCATTTGCTGGGCGTATTTGGCTGCGGCCGTGTGCGCCTGCCTGCAGTTTGTGCTTTGGAAACGCATGTTTATTCGAAATTACGTGCTTATTTATGAATGAAGAACTATTGTTCTGAGTGTCTTTATTCAAATTCATTATGTTAATCACTGAAGTTCTTTTATATTAATAAAAAAAGTAGCATGTGAAGTTTGAAGACTGACTTCTTGGCGGGTCCAGTTCAGTAAAAAGGCAGATTGGGCTTTCCCTGGTGGCTCTTCGCCCCCTGATGTCAAGGGATTTTCAGAATGTGGCTGTGGCTGCTGAAACAAAATATTGATTCATGAGCGAAGAAGGAAATGCGGTGGACCAGGGAACGAACGGCTAGCGGCCCGTTGTTTCAACAGAAGGTGTGACTAATCCCTCAGGCATGGTCGCGGCTTGCAGTGCCTGCCACGCTGCTGGCACCAAATGGTCCACCTTGTAGTCCGTTCATCTCAAGCTCAACTGGATTTCTATCCATTGGTGTTCATTGCATTTCATTTGGTCAGATTAAATAATTATGGCTGAGTCCTGTCTAAGCTGAACTCTGTGAGCTAATCTATGTGACATTGGTCAGTCAGATGTAGATGTGATCGAACCTGGTGTTGAGAATTAGGATGTAACATGTACCAGAGGACATTACGGCTCTGCGGGTTCTTCTGCAATTATATGAGTAGAGAGGTCAAAGTAGTCTCAAAGGCTGGGAAAGTTCATATGGGTCAATTATTAAAAGCAACCCATTTAGTCAGAGGAATGTACACCCTTTTAATATGCGTGGTTAATATGCGTTTCTGTAGTACTGTTCTTGTATCAGATGGTACTGACTCATTGTTCCAGTGAAGGATTTAATGGCTATGCACAGGTAAACAACCACCGATTTAGAAACCCTGTGCAAGGGTTAGCTTTACCTTGTTTTAAGTCAGGTGTGAACTTCAGTCATCTGAATTGGATTTCCTGGAGGATTTTGCGACATTCAGAGTTTCACACTCCTGGGTACGGTAGCTACCTGCTAATGAAAAGCTGAGGGATCCTCCAGGACTAGATTAGGAGACAGGAAGGGAATTGGCACCTGAGCCGGACATTCTGGCTCAGTTACACTGAATACTCCTGCCACACCGTCTGTAAACTTTTTAATAGACCCTACGCCTTTTAGCATCTAGGATTAGATTGTCTTATTCATTTGTTGCATGGAAAGTTTTTTCACGGAGCTGTAAATGACGTGTGCTCCTGTCAGGTTTATAATTTGATGATGAAATGACGTTCGAGGGCAGATATCTGGTGTGTTTTAATGAACACGTCCACTGTGTAGCAGAGGGGTGCATCTCGGGGCTGCAGCTGCCTGCGCTCCCGACAGACCTTAATGGCTTCAATTAAAAGCCGCTGTTCTTCGTTTTTACGATTCAGGCCGTTGTCATCTTTTTGGTTTCCTATAACCAAATACTGTCTCAGTTTTGTTCCTCCTACATCCCTTTTTGACAGCTCAATTAATTCTTTTCCAGCGATATGGCTGTATAGGCTTTTCTTTTTTCTTTCTTTCACATTAAATAATCGCATAGGTTTCCCCCCACATTGTCCGAATGGGGATCCACTGGGAGATGTATTGATGGGGCAGGGGTAGCGCGGGGATCTAGGCCTGAATATCCCAGGTGCCGGGCCACGTTTCATAACCAGTTCCAGGTGCTTCTCGTCTTCGGAAAGAGCAAAGCGCGATATGTGGACACGAGCATGGGGTCACATCAGCATCAGGTATTATAGCGAGAGAGAAGCCAGTTGGCGCCCAATAATGAACTTCGCGTGAACTTTAACTCGGCAGTTGTGTTCACATGGGTGGCAGTGGGATTGGTCAAGAAAAAGACTGTCCAGATTCATTCATATTGATCTGAATAAGGTGTGTGAAGTAGATTACTATGTGTAAATGGAACGCCTCTATTCTCATGACGGTGTTCCTGTGCATGATAACATCCTTTTTTTTTTGAAGGGGATGCATTTGTGTATGTGCATGTGTGCTTGCATGTTTAATTTTGTGTGGAATAGTAATGTAAATAGTGCTTATGTCGGCAGCGAATCAAGGTTGAGTGGTTCCTAACAAGGAATGAAAAATGTACAATGATGTTTATAAGAAACTGAAGACCTACTCTAAGCAATTGAAGGATTTGTAGGGATTTTTAAGATGCGAAATATATCATCCTATGCTTTGTTCTCTTGACCAATGGTGTAGGGAGTACGGGCATGTTTAGCTACATAATTTTTTATATAGAACAGCTGATTTTTTGGAGTTCCTACAGCCTGTCCCGCCTCTCTTTGCACTGAATATTACACTAAACAACACTAAAAACTAAACAGCCGTTGCCAGGAAGCAGAGGCAGGAAGTGGCGGATTCAGCTGCACAGAAGTGATGGAAGGGACTTCCGACCGTAAGGCCGTCAGTGGTGCTTGCCTAACTGAGCATCCATCATCTCCGGCCCACTGCTGAAACCTGTCAAGCTTGAAGAAATGCTCCTCTTCTGTGGAGCTTTCATTGGTCCCCTGGGCATCTGGGAAGGCACCCTGGGGCACTGAAATAAAAAGACACTAATCAAGAAAACATAATTTTTACTAGGGACTTAATGGTGAATATCAATGGAAGAATGCCACTTAGATTTAATAAGCCCTATTTTCTCATCTCTCTTTAGATGCTAATTCTTGTTTAGCCATCCTTGAATTTCCGCAGATATGAACTGGGGGGGTCTGTGTAGTCTGGATGATCCCATTCAGCCTAGTTTGTAGCTGGAACAGAGTTAGAAGCAGCCACTCTATGTGAGTACTGGTCTTTGCAGGGTGCCCAATGCCTTCACTGACTTTTTAACATTTTATGGTGGAGTAATGTTCCAACGAGCGTTCCAGCTCAAAAAAAGATAAAAACCTGAGGAAAGCCTGGAGGCTCTGGAGAGATATTTCATTTAAAATCAGTTTAAATTAATTAAGAGTTTTACGAGGCATAACTGACCAATTTCACCTCACCTGAGCTGACGCAGGGAAACGAAAAAAGTTAGTCCAGGAATGCTGACCTTTCGCTTACAAAGCAGTAACTACAGACGTCTCGGAGGTCTCTGCGTGGAGAACACACCGGCAAGCAGTTGCAAGCCCTGAGTAGTTCACCCCAGAGCTCGGGAGAAGCTCATCAGAAGCTCATCAGAATATTGGGAGAAGCTCATCAGAAGCTTATCAGAAACTCATCAGAAGGTCAGCATAAGCTCATCAGAAGCTCGGGAGAAGCTTATCAGAAACTCATCAGAAGGTCAGCATAAGCTCATCAGAAGCTCATCAGAAACTCATCAGAAGCTCGGGAGAAGCTCATCAGAAGCTCGGGAGAAGCTCTGGAGTAGTTCACCCCAGAGCTCGGGAGAAGCTCATCAGAAGCTCGGGAGAAGCTCATCAG
>JAOVYW010054811.1:2384-23439 GCA_025775045.1 Hiodon tergisus | reverse complement strand
TCTGGGAGGGAGTTCAGACCTGCACACAATATATGGCACAGCACACAAAACAAACAACTTCCCATCCCAGAGCTAGCGGGTTGTAATTTACGGGTTATGAGCCATTAAGCATGTATACCAAGTTTCATACATTTATGTTTCCCTAGGGCTTAATAAATCATTACAATCTTTGTTTGATGGTGACCTAAGTAGATACTGACCTCACTGACTGCTGACAGAAACATGGTGACTTTGGTGCCTGGGTTGCATTTGCTAGAAGACTGGTGGATTTGATCTGGTGTTGATAACAAACATTTTTTTGAAAACTTTCGCCAAACCAGTTATTGAGCCAAAACCAGTTATTACTCCAAACCACCCTTTCACCGTTAGGTAATTGGAGAAAAAGAACCATTTGATATTACGGTTTTATGAAGGTGCAAATAATTTCAGTGTTTAATTTCCTTGTGTGTGCAGGCAACCCACTCTATAGTGAGAGAATAAGTTTGTTGCATTTGCATTGTAAGTATATTAATTCTGCAAGTGCATATTAACTAACTAACTAGCTGATTATAACGGGGCAGGCAAATGAGACTGAATAAACCGTAATAGCTGAATATTACTTCTCCAACAACACAGTTTTATAAATCTGAAACGCCGCCAAATGGTCAATCATACAAATATGAAATACACAACTGGCTTACGAAATTATGATTTAATGTCTCAACTTTCTGTGCTTCATCATCCACCGTTATTAACTGCAAAGAGCAAGAGGGTTTCCACCTAGAAATGTTGCAGATGAACGTTGCATTATGGTGTCAGATGTCTGTGCAGCATCTGCATTTGCACGCGTAAGGAGAAATTCTATGCTTACATTGTCACAGGAATATTAGATTGAGGGAAGGTTTAATTTATTTAGGTTGAGCGAATCCACAAGAAATAGGTTGAAACCACTTAAGTTAAATGTTTAATAAAACGAATCCAGAAAGCACATACAATGAGGACGCACTAATTATTTCAGTGTAGGGAACATCACCACTCATACAAAGTTCATGCCCTATCAATGTCCACTTTGGCTCCCCATACAATGTTTACTTGTGTGACACAAGAAACCAAAAAAATGTTTCAATAAAATGGATGCCTCATTAGCCAAGGTGGTTGTCTTTCATTTTAGTTACATAAAAATAACATTACTGACTAACTTGGATGCTCATGTCTCAGTTTTGAGAGGGACCCAATTATAATTATTCCTACAATCATTCAAATTTATTTTAGATCTCGAGTGAACTCCAATCTGAAGGATTTACTGCTTTGACTTTAATATTCTCTTTTTTCATTGCATTCATTTTGTCATGTGAAACCATCAATTTTTAAACAACTTTCTTAAATTTGAAGAGTTAATTCTATCATTCATTTCAGTTAATTCTAATAAGTAAATGTTTATGACAAGAGCCGAGGGCTATTATTTATACAAGACCAAGTTGCCTTTAAGTGCCTATCAGTAGAATCCAAGACTTTTAATTATGCTTATGTATGACCTTTGACAATGAAGAATGCATCATGTGAGGTGCAAGGCTCTTGAGGCAAAACCTCTTCTGTCTTCTGTTGATCAGAAAACATATCCATTAAACATTTTAAATTGTATGTGTTAAAATAATTTTATCGACAAAAAATATATGTAAATTTACAGACAAAACTGTGAAGGTTCATCATGGGGTCTGAGTTCACAGGGCAAAGATAAGGGCTGAAATTCTCTATTTGAATAATATGTGTTAAAGCGATTTAGCAGAGCAGTCTATAGAGATTAACCTTTTTTGATATCCAGCTAAAAAGAGGCCCATGGTTTGAAAGTCGTTATTAGTGTCATGGTCGGATTAACAAAATTTGTGTCCCAGGGGAAACAATTGTTAAACTTTGGATACACAGCTGTTCTGATGCTGTTAAACCAAAGGCATAAAATTATTATTTGAAAATAAACATGTCTTTAAAAAACTGGGTGGAAGGTATACTCTTCAGAAGGACTGCAGCTTTTTTTCATTAGTTTTCATCTACCTTGCTATCATTTTGACCACGCTTTGCTATTTATAACTGCAACACACCTCATAACCCTTTTCCCTTATTTTTTTTACATAAAACCCACTGTACTATACTTACAGTACCATTCTACCAATTGGAATGGGTGTGTTTTCAGGTATAAAATATTCACATGATTTTACTGGTTACAGGTGTTTAGGGTGATGTCTTCTATCCCCATGAAAAGTTTAAGGTGAATTGAAAAAATTGGACTGGAATTCAAGTATTTAAACTGGGTTATGTGAAAATGTGTCAAATTAAAAAGTCATTACCAAAAAAAGTTTTCAATGTCCAAAGAGCATTTCAGATTTTTCTTAAATGGCATTTCATATAGATATGGATATAGAGTTTAAAAAAAAAAAATTTCAAGTGTTATGATTAAGCTTCACGTTCCATACTATCTTGATGAATGGCTGTTTAAAATAGCTGCTAGACAAGAAAAATAATATATTTAAATGTTGCCCTGTGTGGAAATAACTGAATACTTTCTGTGATTAAACAAGCAGTCTTACCATGCAGTATAATGCCAACTTTTCATTTCAAGGCCCAGTTTTATTGTTTAACATTTAAAATTGTTATAATTTAAAATGTATTATAATAAAAAAATTATCTTATAGAAAAGTTCAGGTCAATTAAAGCCAAAATTACTCAACCAAAAAGGTCACACCCATAACCCATGTTGAGAAAAACCAAAATAAAGCAACTCTTCAAACAGTTAAATCTAAATGATAAATGTTTTCAAACCATTTTACCTTACAACAGCACGGCACACTTTTTCAATCCCTACCTTTTCATGCAGCCTTTGCGGGGGTCTTTTTAAAGCCCTTTAATCATTGGCACCTGCGTGCAGTTACCATCAGTGGAACCACACTCAGGTCCACAATGAGGTCCTTTCCAGGGGCATGACCCCACCACACCCAGCTTGGCTTTCCATCATCCCCTTTTTGGGGAGCTTGAGGGTGTGGCTCCTGCTACATACATAAATTTTATCATAATATTTATGTTAATGTCTAATAATGATGATAAAATATATGGCTTGTTAACTGTTGTAATGCGCAGCAGTGATCACCCTGGTTCCCTCGACAAATAGTCAATAGGACTTTTCCATTGACTTTTGGATAATTGCAGAAAATAAGCTCTGTGACAAACAAAAGTTTATGATTCTTATGCGTTTTTTTCATCATGATAATCTTCACAAATGAACACAACTTTTTTTTGAAGCCTAAATGCAATCACCACTTGTTGCAACCGCCTTTTTCAAGACACGCAAAAGCTTTAAAAAATCACATGGGGTATTACTGGTGTATTTTATGTCGTAGAATAAAATGTGAAAATATCTTGATCTTGTGTTAACCACAGACCTTTTTTCAGGCATTTAACCAAAATCCATTTTTTTAAAAACATAAATTTAGAGACGATGGAACCGCAAGAGGGAAAATGCTAACTCATTTGCGGGTTTTAGGATTCATTCTTGTGGCACTCATGTCAAGGCACATATTATTTCAGAGATGACACAATTTAGCGGGTACCTAGGTTAAGCATCATTAATGAGCAGAACAAGTATTTAATTGATTAAATAAATTAGCAAGAGATTATGGATAAAAAAGGAGATACTGGTTCATCCATAGTAAAACAATAATAAATGTAATAGTACATTTTGTATAGCTGCTGACTTGTTTTTTTTTTTTTCATGTAACATTGAAATGTTGAGGTATGATATGCACAAATCAGTTACTTTTTTATTTAATTAATTAAAAAATGTTGTTTTTGTCATGAAACAGGGTGATAACTCTTAGCTAGTAGAAAAGTCAACTTCTGGCCAATGCCAGAAATCCAAATTTCCATCTCTGGGTTTTTTTGTTATTTTGATTTCAGATTATTTTTTTCTATTCAATTTTCATATTGATTTAGTATGACATTTGTAAGCATTGTAAATTATACTGTGTTTCAGTTACCATTGATAGATGGGAATTGTGTAAATGTTTAAATAAGTGTAAATCAAAAACTTTAATATATCTTATTTGCATTTCGGGAATTTTCGGGAACATTTCTTGATTTTTGTTTTGTTTCTCGTGCCTCTAGAGCTTTTAAAATAATTGCAAACTCGCTTCAAATTAAATCTTTGTTCATGTTCTGCTTATATAGGCTATAACATAAAATATGATGTGACTAATACCTAGGCTACATGGCATCCCTGCAGCTTGTGCAACAGTGTACCAGATATTCTTCAGGTGAACGTCCTTAAAATTGTTATGTTTATAATCAAATTGTTCAGGATTTTTACAAACTATCAATAGTTCCTCTGCTTTGATACATTTTTCATCAACACTTGACATGTCCCACACTATGGACCTGATATTTGCAACGAAAAACATGTGGTAAAAAGTCTTTCTCAATGTGTGTTCAAAGACGAGCAGTATGTACAGCATATATTCGCTCCCTGGTAGCGGGGCCATGCTGCTCATGTGTGTCCTAGGTTTTATGCAGCAATAAGCTTATGTTTCTAAATTCTCATTTTATACCTTTTAATTATTAATTTCATTATACAGAACACCATTTTCTTTGGGGGGGGGGGGGGCAAATGTAAAGTTTGATACCATGTTGACAGGAGTTTGAATTTGCCCAATTAATATGCTACTGTTTATGTAGGAAAAGAAGCCTTCTCTTGCCACAAATGCCACTGTCCTCTATAGCCCAACTGTCTGTTTATAAGTGCATTGATAAAAAATCATTGTGCATTAAGGATTTAATTAATCACCTGTTTTCATATAATGAGTTCATCACAAAAATGTATTTATTCATATATGTTTGGTAAGACATGCTTTTAATGAGGTGCAACACAAAATTCACAGATTCCATGCTGACAAAAAAGAGCCATAATTGATGGGGATAATTATATTTTGGAAAGAATGAGAAGGCAGATGTTAATGGTGTGTTAAAAAAGGTATAATAAGAGGTTTAAATTCTAATTTGATATTGCACAGCATCCATGCCCTGTAGCATTGGTCTGTATTCACAGCTCAGTAATAACTATTCTGATTTAATATCAGGGAAACATGCCAGGGTCTGTAGATAGAGATATCCTTTTTTATCTGCATCTGTCCAAACCATATGACAGCTTTCCTCATAGAAAAGAGTGAATCCCTGGGACACTGGGAGACAATCTGAGACTAAAAGAAAAATCTCTTCCGCTGGATGAATTTGCCAAAGCCAATACTTTGCTGCCTGAGCGTTGCTTTATCTGGAAATAGTTGGATTGTAGTTTTTGATTATTTTTGAGGTTTAAATTGTCAAATGCAAACTTTTTCCCCACCACATGTGCCTTTAATGCTTAAGAAAGGGGATCTACACATTGGAAACCTCTCTAAAGATTAAAAAAGATTTTAAAATTATGTCTGCATTTTCGTTGTTCTGGGGGACTTGTAAGCACATGACACTGATTTAGGAGCTTAGGCACCACCTGTTCCATCAAAACACCGGGAGATGATCAACAGTAACGGCATTGAGACATCCATCACACCACTGACACCAATGAAAGCGTGTCAAATCCTGTTGATCTGAAGAACCGCTGTCATGTGATTTAAAAAATTGTAATAATTAGAAAGTTGCTTTACAGGTGACTACAGGCATCAGCTAACATACCTATATTCCATCACAGTGGTCTATAGTTAGATAAATTTAATTCCATGTAAAGAATGATTAGGCTCATGGATGCACAGTTTTTCTAAAATTCTCTAATATTTTCTCTAATATTTTTTCCTTTGGAAAAAGGTGACATGAATTCTTTGACTCATGATGCAATTACTGTAAAGTTCACTCTTTACATCTATTTACATCCTCATGAGGAAGCCAGGCTTCAACTGATGAAGGGGGAATCAAAGCACTTCGATCGATTGCCTTTGGAGGGTTTAAACCTTTAAAATGGACTTCTGGCTTATATGTAGAGAAACCATGCAGTTCTGAGACCTTGAAAAAATGCTGGTATTTCTGCAAGAAGGGATACAGACAATTGAAGGAAAAAGCAAATGTCTAGTATTACCTGTTGAGTAATATAAAGCAAGACAAACAACTCATTTGGGAAATTTGGTAGTGAGGGCAGTTGCCATGCAGAGATTCTTAGGTCATGGACTTAAATATAAAAATTGAAGATTTTTTTTGGACGATCTTTGGGCATATCTGTCCCCCTTTGCAAGTCACTGGCAGGGGGTGTATTTATATTTGGGTCACAGTTTTATAAAACTCATCTGTGGGCTGGGTTGGAGGGGTTCAGTTGGTGCAAGCCAACAGAAAAATTGGGGACATTAAACACTGCAGGTTTGGTTTTTATTCATCTGCACGGAGCCCCATCCCTCATTCTGGCTGGCACTTTGCCTGCCTTAGGGTAGCAGAAAGTATTATCTGTCACAAGAGTTGAATGTGCTGCAGCCCCAATCAATACAAATTAGATGGGAGGAATTGATAACCTTATAAAACTTGTAATTACACTTGGTCCTTGGATATGGGCGATAAATGTTTTGTTTTATTTTCTTACCCTTCATTTATTAAAATGGGAAGATTTAAAAAAAAAACTGTGATTCTTTCGCTAAATTAAAATAAATGAATAAATATGCAATATGGTATAATACTCATTTGAAATAAAAGATAGGCACGTGACCATCTCATTATGGTCCTGTAGGTTTTCAGAAATACTTTATTTATCTTGCTGGGTTTGTACTGTACTTTATGCTTCATATGTATTTCAAATATACATAACATGAAAGTAGTAACATGAAAGTATTGTAAACACACACACACACACACACACACACACACACACAGTGAAACATCTCTCATCAATGTTAATTTGAGAACAATGTGTAAAAATAGACGCATGATAGATTCCAACCCATATTCAGCCTTTGAAGACAAAATAAATGAAAAACAGGAAAAAAAAATTATAGATATGAACTGGTGCCAATTAAATTAAAACATACATCCCACTCTACAAATACTCTACTTTAGAAGTTTGAACTCTACGTGACACAGTCTTTCATCAGTAATATTTCAAAACTCTATTAAGAGCAACAATGGGAAATAAATTAGCCTGCAACTTTATATCAGAGCTAAACATAATTCCAGTTTTGAGGATTTTCATCCTTGCCTCATCCTGTGATGTAAAATGGATGGGATGTGATGATGCTCAGAAATTGTTTGAATGAAAATGGATGAAAAATGAAATTATCCTATTATGTTGGGAAGCCATGGCCAAGCTATTAGACTCCAGGGTCCAAAGTGCTTTTTTGTAATCTGCTTTAAAACAAAAAGGGGAAATACAGTTCAATCCAGCCACTGGCTACACCGAACGCTACCCGGTAATGATGATATCCTCGAGCTCACAATGAAGTGCCATTGCTACTGCCAATGAAGGTAGCTCCAATAAGAGCCTGCCATTTCAGAGTAATTTATATTTCAATATGAGTCAGCTCTGGGTATTAAATATTGCTAGATAAGCACTTCAAGTTAAATTGCTTACAAAGTCTTTCTCCCAGTGTATCAAGTCTTTTACGGCTTTGTTCAATGGCGCATTGCCAGTGTGGCGAATAGTTACAAAATTTAATCCTCTGGCCCGCATTCAGAGAAAATAATATCTGTCTGTGAAGACTGATGCCACACTGTAATTTCCAGTTACTGCCCTGTACTTAGCATTTCTCCAAAGAGCCCTCAATGTCATGTTTAACGAGTAAGAGAGTTCTTAATCTGGGGTGACTGCATAAATCATGCATGCTTACATTGTTATACAGCAGGTTTAATTTACCAAACACTTTCTGTTCATCCCCTCTTGAAGTTTCCTGAGTAATCTGACAGCACACTTTCATCTCACTGAAGGACTGAGGCCTGGGATTTAAATCTTGACTCGCTCTGTTAGTTCTAAATCAAAATGTGAAGAATTGCTTTGATCGACACTGTAGCATAAATATATTTTGTTAAATATAGCAGATCATTTCAGCATTATCTGAATGTCATATGCCTTAAGTTGTGACTAATAATAACAAGTCTAATGAGACATGATGCAGGGTGGTATGTGAATCCATCACAGAGAAGGAAACACATGGAAGCAGCCAAGCACTCAAACACACTTGGAAAATAATATAGAGAACTTGCAAACTCTCACAAACTTGTGAGAACCCAATGCGAACCATCGAGTTGTTAACCTTTTAAATTAATACCCGTGTTGCTTTGAAACTGAAAAGCACTACCAGGGGAATAAATTACAGCATTTAATCAAGTGTTTTTATTATTTATTTATTTATTGTCATACAAAGAGTAAGGAGAGGAATGTATAAAAAGAACAAATATTTTGAGAGAATAAATTAATTACTACCTTTGTTATCCCTTTAAATGCTCAAGTAGGCTGCTTCCCTTGCCAATTGATTTGATGATTACATTTAACTGTCCCGTAACGTAAGAAAGTGCCCTTATCACCATAAAACTAAGAATGGCATAAATTCTATTCATAATGCTGACAATAGATGTTAAATTTAACATCACTCAATGTGACTGGACATCAGTCACTGAGTGGAAGGAAAATGACAGTCATGTAAAATACAATTTGTGAACGTCTATTACATTTTTTTTCTATCATGTTATGAGCCTAATCATCACAGATGCTGGGGTAACAAATTAGGCCCTTCAGAAGCAGAATTGGATGACAAACCATGAATTCCTTTACAGAAGCTTTAAATTGGTCTTAAAGTATGATTAAGTTGTTCAAGGGCTGCATCGAAAAAATGTACCTTCTGTTTAGTTTCTAATGTATGCTTCTATAACATTGTATCTTGACAAGGATTAGTAGACCTTTCTTTCCTTGGGTATTAGAAGTAATTCTCAAAGCAAGCCTGATATAGCAATATCTTGCTTTCAGGGCATTCCAATACGTCAAAAGCATTTAACACCTTATCAATGAATAAACGTAGGACTTTTTTATTTTTTAAGTCTAGGTCATAACAAAATCTGTAGTTACTCATGTGATCTTTTGTCAAAATTATTTTTTACTCCAATATTTGTAAGAAGCGAACAACATTGTGAATGTCAATGTAATCAGCGCATTTTTAGCTCTTCTCCTGTGGTTTCTATATGACCAAATGCTTGTCATCTTAATAGCCCTTCAGAGGTGAATATTAGATAGTTTTGCTGAAGCTGCAGATGCCTTTGTCTCTTGGGGGTAAACATTTTTGAGCAAGGCAAATCAGCACAAACTTTGTAGAAAATTTTGTGAGGGAAGGAAAACTTTCTGTAAATTTTAATATCACTTGACTGTCCTGGTGGTCTGGGGAACCCTGAAGTGTAACAATCAAAGTGCATGCAAAAATTACATGAGTAAATCACGTAACTACATCCAGTACCCAATACTCAATTACTCATGTGTTCTATCCACTGAGTCTTGCTTTTCTTCTTATAGTGCTTTTGCATAACATCAATCTGTTCCCTACAGCCACATCGAAGTACTATATTTCTACAATGTTGGTATCGGTGTAATACCTCTCTCAAAGTACCACGGGCCTCCACTGGGACTCATTTTCCTGAGCTTGTCTGACCCACACCAGTTGTTTTCCTAGATGAGGAGAATTGGGTCGCTTTGGCTGCATTTTACATGAAAAAAATCTAAATAAAACAATTACAAAATATTACAATATATTACAAAATAGGGACTCAAAACCTTATAGAGAAAAGTTATATAACTGACTAGAGATTTCTCCTTTGTTTTGTTGGGTTTCACTTGGTTAAAATTCTAAAGTATTAATATTATATTAATGTTAATATTAAAAAGTGATCAGGTCCACAGAGTATTTCCACTGTCAAAAGTCCTTGAGAACAGCTTTTGAAATAGCTTTAATAAGTGTCTTTGATAAGCCAATTGTGGAGAAATTAGGACTCCCTGCAGCTAAAATTAATATTCAGGAAAGTTGGTTTAATTAAATTTATTTCATTATCAGGATTCCAGAGTGGACAACAAGACCCAGATAAAGAAGTTATGGGAATTACTTGAAATTGTATTATAAATAAATAAAAATAAAAAATAAAAATAAAATGTTCCTGTTCATCCTTAGCCTTGCAGCATTATAAAAAGACAAGAATGCATTAAAAAAAAAAAAATGTGCATGCTCGGTACGAGCACTATTTTTCATTTAATCACTGGTCTATTAATATTCCTCCTGAAAAGCCTTTCTGCATCACATCCTGTTTGTCACTTAGGTTGTTGTGATACAGTCTAAAATGAGAAATATAAAGTTGAAATATGAATATATCACAGGTGAAATATGGCAGTGTCTGGGAAATGCTTAAATTTCAGTCCTGCAAAACTAGCAATCTAGTCAACACCCGGGTGCAGGCTCCAAAGTAACGTAAACACAAAGCACAAAATATTTAGGCATGTCACTGTGTTTTGGTAACAGTATAATTCATGTATTCACAGGCTGTCATAGCTGTGTCTGGTCAGGTTATTTGTTCCTTTTTTTAATTAATTAGTAATGAACAGCAGTGATGCATGCCACAAATGAGAAATATCTGGGTTCCCAAGGCAACTGCTCAGAGCAAAGTGAGTACTGTGCCGGATACACTTAAAACATCTAGTTACAGAAAACTTGCTGTGCTCAATGGTTGAGAGAGAAGATTTTTCTCTTTTCTTACAGCTGTGCATCCAGGGTATGCTTCATACTGCGGCTTCCAGACTTCCCAGGGCCAGAAGCCAATAGAACAGTCTCAAATGCCAGCGACTCACTTATGCCTTCCAGAGACATGTGGCACTTGGTACCGCAGGGGATGGTGAGCACTCAGTGGTCGAAGCGACAGTGGCTCTTCAGTTACAATTATTGCCCCATCCCAACTGACAAGTCACCTTCCCACAGTCAATATGGGAATTGTACTAAGACAGCTGAGGAACAGCAGGCTTTTTGTCAATTTATTTCACTGACAGGGCAGAACTATTTGGGAGCCTGACGCAGTAGTGAATGAATGCAGATACGAAGAGTGTCAGTTTATATCTTTAATTGGGCATTTTAAAGTTTATGTCTTTAATTGGGCATTCTTACATTTAAAAGAATAAACACAGTCAAGCTACTAATATGAAAACTACAAAGACTTAATTAGTATAGAAAACATAAGCTGCGACTGAACAAACCTGAGAAGTCCTATTGAGAGAGTGGAACTGAGTGTGGCATCATTGGCAACGAGTGTGTAATAGAGAATAACGTTGATCATTTGCAAAACATAATTTATGATTCTGCTTACTGGGGGGATTTACAGTTGTCCTTAAATGTAATTATTTGACTGTTGAAGTGCTGATATGATTAATTATATATCTTGGGAAGAAAAAAGCATGCCTTCAAAGAGAGAAGCACTTTGATGACATCTGTTCTATGGGCTATGTTTAAGTGGAAAGAGATACTATCACAGAAGGAAAGGAAATAACTTTCTTGGAGGAGAGGCACAGGATGCCGGTCGGACCCGCTTGTTAATGATGCTCCCAAAGATTTAACCCACCCCAGCAAGGGCTGCACTATGCCACGAAAACTCCAGCACACAGGGATCAGTCACACAGGAGACTGAAAGAGTATATATTAATACATAAAGAGCACTTCATCAAACAGCTAATAGCTAATACAAAAAAAATATGCACCACTGCAGGAGGAAGGAAGTGTCTGTGTTGTTAACATGTGAATTGTACAGAAACAGTCCTTTAGATATTATTTAGGCCTGTGCACAGACTTGCCTAATTACAATAGTGGCTACATTTTACAACTATATATATGTACATTTTTATATAAGAGAACAATAAAGGAATAAAGGACTGTCGATATCCAAATTATTTGATGCCAAAGCCATGTATCACACAATGAAAATATATCCATATAGGAATTTTCCATTAAGACAGAAAGTGTTCAATGCTATTAAAGTTGGCCTTCCAGCCTGTTGTGACAAACTTTTAGACAGATAATTCAGTGCCCAGAGTGCAATTATTCAGTTGGCTGCCAGGCCATTTTCATTTTAATTAAAAGTGGGAGTCTAATATCACTTGTCATTGCACCTGACAATCTGGCATTCTTTGCCTGTTTTGCTCTCATTAGAGCGAACACCCATTTGGTTATATCTACTCTGAAAATTGGCTCCCTTTTCACTACCGACACCATAATCCTACCAAAAATGCAAAAGTATAACACCAATATTACAAAGTGCTGGAGGTAGAAAGAGAAACATCAAAAAATATGGGTTATCGTAATTTCTACTGTGTTGGTGGGGTCAAGCAACCCTTTATAAGATAAGCAACTTTTCAAGAACTGTCTGGACTGCCTGACGATTAAGTCAAATCTATAACATCTAGCCAAACCGTTCCTATGGTAGAAGGAGGCTTTTGTCGACAATGATATTGTTCTTCTCTTCCCACGAGGGCACAGAGGAGGCAGCACTGATACTGGCTAAGCATGCCAGGATCAATTTACGACATGCCTCTCTAAAGGTTATGATCGCTGGGATGTTCAATCCTGATTGTAAGAACACAGACGGTGTAGGTATGTTGGTAGCTTTGAAAAGAAAAGGGAGGGAAGACCTTTGTGAAGCGTAAATAAAGAAATCCTTAGCCCAGGGCAGGACAGGCTGTGGGGGAAACCATGCTCCTGCAGCCGCACTTCACTGCAAAGTGGAGTGGAGATGATAGCGAGAACGGGTGGACTCAATTTCTCATGTACCTTGTTTAGAATGTGTGCTCACACCCCAGAGGTCAAGGCAGAGATCCAAGGTTCACTAAAACTGCCCACAGAGAATCAGCCAAGGTAAAACATATTTATTTCTGAGCAAGCAGGATTGATAGTGAGAAAGAATAGATACATTACCATCAGTCATGATGCAGGGATTGTTACTATTAGAATAAAGGACTCTGAAAGTGATGGGAAGCAATGAGGCATTCCTGATAGGTTCCGATATTTTATTGGACAACAAGATTCCCCTGATGTATGATGTATAATCTGTAACTCCTTATACATAACCTAATAATTTATTAATGAGAATTTACTTTAGTTAGTGGTTACAAAATGAGGATGATGAAAACAAATATTAAAGTAAGGTAATAGAAAAGTCTTTATTTCAGTCTTTGTTTTATTAAGATTGGGAAACCACAAATAAAGAATATCTCTGCTACTGTAGAAGATGAAGTCCCAAGGCAAGCAGACTCTTCCCCTTCTTCTTCCCCTTCTTCTTCCCCCCTTTCTGCTTAAGTTTCCACAGAGCTCTGTTGAGGCAAAAAGAAATGCCACCTCACCGTAGTGACCCATATCTCCAACACCCCAAGAGGAACCTGGGAGCGCCTCCTTCATCTAATAATCTCATTAGGACATCATGTTGGGCGATGGTGGCTCAAGAAGTAGAGCGCCATGTGTCTGGATGGAGAAGTTGGTGTAGGGCAAGGTCAAACCCAGCAGCAGAGCTGAGTTGTTGCACGCAGCATATTTAAGGGGTCCAATGTTGCTCAACTGGATAACTTTTCCTTGGTTTACATAGTGTTGTGATTGATATGACCTTTTATGTCGCCTCCCTTTGTGTTAGCTGGGGGGAGGATGTTGGATTGCAAAATGGCTTGCTTCAAACTGCACCTTGCAATGCCATTGTCAGTTCTTTATTAAACCCAGCTTTATAAGCCATAACAAAATACTTTATAAAAAAAAAGAGTTATAAATAATATTTAATTTATTAATAATCATTTTCTTCAGTTAAAAAATAAGGATTATTAATGGAAACCATAAACTAAGATATTTCATCAGTCCTCATTTCGATGTCGGACATATAACGTTTATGGGATGGGGACATGTTTTCAAATAAAACTCCCTCTGAAGTATATCTAAAGTGCACTGCTACAGTCATATGAAACTCCATGGATCTGTATGTGGCTTCTGAAAAATCAAATGAATGAATGAATTAATTGCTGAATAAATCAGCCCTGATGTCCCCTCCTCTTGGACTTAACGTGGACCACAGATGAGGTGCTTGGCATCTCAAGCACGCCTCCCAACAAACAAGCATTTATTTTATAGGCGAGGGGCAGCCACCGAGGACTTCAAATCTCATCTGGTATGCAGTTCCAGCCCTGGACCAAATGCAACATTAATTGGCTCCGTTTCTCTTTTGTGACAGATTCTGCAATGCAATGAATTAAAACTCATTTTATTTTACGGCGCATCTGCAGCCCAAGAAGGGTGACTAATTGAAAAGTGGTGGAACAAGGAAACCAATTTACTCACCTAGAAATGACTTTTTATCATAACAATGCCATTTTTCTAATGCCACAATCGCAGGCCTCGGCTCCAACTTCTTAAATAACTTCATTATTGTGTCTGAAGAGAGAGGAAAAATTCATTTGCATCCCATTATAAATTGTACTGACTACATCTTCAGCTCCCCTGGTAGACAGTAGGAAGAAGCAGAGGGTAATGGAAGCAACTTTGCACTTTCTCTATCTTAAAACGTAAATAAGAACTGTAGCTTTATATTTTATCATTTAGAAAATTAGCCACCAATTAATTCAATTGCTCTCTGTGTTGTAATAGGTACATGGAGTTTTCTCTCTCTTTCAGTAGAAGTTTATCTAGTTCACCTTTAGGGTCCTTGGTAAATTTATTGTGGTTCCCACTCAATTTTTTTTTTTTGCTTTTCAGTAGAATACCTGCACTCAGGTATACAGGTATAAATGGTAAATTCGCCTCCCCGTAAATCTCTTTAAATAACAGAACACTGCGGCCCATTTTCACGACTAAAACAAACTGCTTGAATTGATTGTTAACCATTTGTTAATTATCTCCACACATAATCACTGCAATTATCGAGGCATTCAAATTAGACTAAGAAGTCATTCAAAACAGATAACAAGGAAGCTGCGTCCTTGACACATTCAGTCTTTTAAAACCATGTCTTCTGGGTTTGGTTGATATATGGCATGATTTTCACTTGAGAGGAAAGCAATAGGGGATTTTTCCATTCTGGGAATATGCTTCTGTCAGAGTTCTAACTTTCAGGTGTAGTCATTATTTTCTAAACAAATAGACTTTTAAACTGTTGCTTCTCATTTGTTTAAGACAAAGTAATGTCATTAAAATCTAATCAGAATGGGATTGAGTGTGAGGAGGGGAATATATTAATATTTTAATCTGTTTTGCATCCAAATCTTAATGAAATGCTAATTTATAAAGTCTGGAAGTTTAATTATGGCCAGGGAGCAAATTAACTAGATTTTGTAAGATTCCCTGAAGTAATTTCTTACTTTTTAAAAGTATTTTACAAATGGAAATTCAAATTGAACTTGTATTTAAAATTTATAAAAGCAACAAACATGGACCATGGAATGTGAGTTTGAGAATTTATTGAGTTAAGGCACTTAAATTTACTTAATGGGCAACATAGATAATTTAGGTCGGATTTCAGCAACTCTGAGCCTTGCTTCTGTCTGCCGAACAGAAAAGATGTCATCAGGCATCTGATTGAAACCCAGTAGAACAGACCCCTGCGGTTCTGCTCAGAAGGATGTTGTACCTGATCACAATTCCTTAAGAGTCGGCACAGATTTTTATATGTAAGGAGGTCTTTCATGCAATGCCATTTAACAGCTAATCATAGCATGAACTCTTCACTATCCCCAGAGGCTCTTGTGTTTCAACTATTCTCATAGAAATTTTGTTTTCTGCTGCTGCCGTCAGCTTTAACATAATATCACCATATTGTCTGTCCAACTGCTATTGATGTCATTGTAGATTTATCAGACTCATGTGCAGTCTTGTCTAGCTTGCTTTCTTGTCTAGCTTCCCCTCGGATATAGAATCTGTTTTTATCATCAGTGTAACCTTCTGAAACCTCCTCACATCTTCTATTTCTCCATCTTTTCCTCACATTCTATCTTTTTCCAGCTATGTGGAGGAGATTGTGATTGCGGAGGGCATTGCATTCATTTAGAGTTGAATGGATATGGGTGTGGACTTTGCCCCCAGAGAGATGTCTACAATGTATTATAAATGAGCATCGTCATAAGAAACTCTTATCGTGTTCTCAAAGCAAATGTGGTATGCTGCTCTATCTTAGGATAGGAAAAACTTTTTCCATCCATTCCCTTGAAATGTGAAGGTACCAGTACATTACTGGAACCAGGTCGGTCCCCAGAGGTTGTGACATCTGAGTGGGCTGGGGGTTTCTGTCCTCCCATCCGTTTCATAAGCAGCTAACCCCAGGAAAGATTGGCATGACCAACAAACAACATTCATTTATTTACCTTACCGACTACCAGAGGTGTATTTTTCTGTGGCACCAGAATTCAGTCTTTTGTTCTTACTGCAAGACAGGTTGGCTTATGGTTTCTTTTTTTAATGATAATTTCTTTTTCAGGAATAATGGGTCTGAAGAAAATTAAAGGATTCATTTGAAAAGTAAGTACTAGGAATAACATCTGAAATAATAGGTTGTGTCTATTCCTCTGTTTTGTTTTAGAACTTTCTCTACAATTTTAACGTGCTAAATTGCTGATATTTTACTTTTTATTTTCCTTGAACATCTGGAGAGATGGATTCATCATGTCTAATTGTACTTGGAAGCCCTGTTATACATTTTTTAACAGACCTCCTGGCTTCACCAACAGAAATCTGCCTACAAGGACAATTAATGAGGTAAACAATAAAATCCACTCAAATTGTTTTGTTTTCCAGTATCAGGGTGATTATCACCTATGATTGGATTGTTGCTATTACTACACCACCCACACGGTCTGGTCTGGCCGTTTCCCAACTTTCTGTTACCAAAGTGAGTAGGTCACTCATTTTCAATGTGACAGTTCTCACTTCACTTTTGTGTCACTTCCTTTGTTGGGAATCGTCTTTTCATACAAAAGACATCTTTTTATTTAATTATAGTCAGATCTATTCACATGTAAAGAAAAAACATTGCGATCATCGGGGTCATCAGTAAACCTTAACCTCAACATTGAAATTACCCGTTAATTAGTTTGCATTGGATGGTGCCATACTGCTCCTCACAGCAGTACCACACATTTGTAGATAACAATCTGACAGTCTGAGTGTTAAATATTTTGTATGCAAAATTAATTGAGCCAGTTACTTTAGGAAATGTAGTGGCATATCCAAGTCTTCTAGGGATAATACATTTTTACTCTCTGTATTCAACAACAAGACACAAACGGGATTCAAAAGATGGAAAATTGCTTTTGTAGACAACCCCATACAAGATTTGCCCATAGGAGGAAAAACAATATCTAGCATTATTCCTCTGAAAATCTTCAGTCCAGGTCTTTATCAAACAAAATCAAAAGTTTTTCAGAAACAGACCATGAAAGCCAAAGAGAAGGGGAGAGAAAGGGAAGTGGAAAAGAAATGAAGACAATGCACCATGGATCCTATGCCTTATTGGTAAACACAAAAAATGTTGAACAGAAGATATTAAGCTTTGTTCCACGGAGTGACAGTGACCCTTTCAGAACACTGACGGAATTATTTAAATTATTCAGACATATTAAAATAATCTCTTTTTTTAACATTCTTCGCAACATTCAGGGATCCTTTCAAATGTAGATCTTTTGTTAACATACCATCTCTGCAAACATTCAATAATATGGTTAAAAGAAAATTTGAAACATTTTTGTTGAATAGATTTTTGAGAAATAACCTCAACAAAAAGATGAAAGGAGAGCACTGACATTACAATAATATAGCGATTAAAGCAGCAGACATAGTGGGAGGTATTGTGCTACTAGAGCAGGACGATAACAACTTTATGACTCCAATTATAAATGGATCCTGCTAACATGCAAAAGGACAACTGATGAGATTATTAAATTCTATGAGGTGAATTTGATCTCAGATTATTGAAAGTTTGTGAAACAAATGTTTCCTTAAACCGCAGTGTTCTAAACTTTAGGTAAATTACACATAACCACAAGGCTGACAAATTGTTGGATCATTTGCTTATTTCCCAATTTAAAAACTTATATGCTAGACTGTAGGTTTATACAAAGTTGATAGAATCATTTTCTTAACTGCATGTCTGGTGGAGGTTGCGGTTGTAACAGAGTTACCGTCTTAATATAAAGATCAACAGCAGAACATGACAAAACAGATAGACTAATTTATTTATATATACATTAATTATTCCAAGAAGATGCAGATATACCAATTTCCTGATGCAAATGGCTCAATGTGTTTTTTGCACAGAAATTATTTTACGTTCATGTTGTCTACAAACTATTTTCACATTCATGTTGAGTACAGTATGGAACCCTCCATTGCAAACACATTTAAGGGTAAACTAGAAGAATTCTTTATTTCCAATAAATAATTTTTTCTATGGGAAGGCCTTGAATATAAATAATATTATTAATAATTATATCAAATTCTCAGAAGTTGATCTCAACAGTAATCAAATTGCAATTGAAAAAAATTCTAAACACAATTCATATAAATTGAAAACATCTTAAAATCAATACAGTAACATTACACTGTAGAGATTCTGAAAGCAACATGGGAGAACAGATTTTAAATAAGGGTTGAATATTTGACCAAAATACAAAAATTACCACAGAACTGAATCTACATCACTGTGGACCATAGGTCCTTCTCAACAAAAACGGTACGTTGTGAGGTAAACACTGTGCAGTAATTAACCACGAGGGACGTTTAGTTATTGCAACAAAGAAAGCTAATATTTTTAATCACCCCTATACCCCAAATCAAGAAAAGATGAGGGGTTTTGTACAATTATTTTTTTGTTACCTCATTAAATGTCCTTGTAGTCTGATTTATGTTGGTGAAACCAGTAGGTCTGTTAAAAAGTGTATAATAGAACATCCAAATGAAGACATGAAGAACTTCTGGTAAACGTTTGAAAGAAATATATCATAATAGCATGTTCAATTTTGTTTATTGAGAAAGGTTTAAAACAAGAGAGGTGGGAAACAACACAAGCTATTTGGATTTTTACTGCAGATTTACTTGACTTAAGGAAATAAGGAAATCGACTATAGTTATAAAAAAGTTATGTTTAATTACCTCAACTAGTTGAGTGAAAATTGTTTACACTGGATACGTTCCTGGCATACTTTGTGCTTCTGTACTTTTGTATAATAGAGATTTTTTTTTTTGGTATCCAGTAAAATTATTCATACATTTGTAAGATGCAAGTGGCTTGTTTGATTGACTTTTTTGAGACCTGGCTACTTAAATGTTTGCAGCTGTGGATAATTTTATTGCCAATTCATTAATTAACACCACCTGAGGATGCATAAAATGATAATGAAACTTTGCGACATTTTTGCCACATGAGCCGAATGAAGGCTGTAGCCAAAACCTTGGAGTTGAAAACCCTGCATTATTTATTCAGTCAAAATATTTGAGGCTGCCATGATGACCAGAAACTCGAATGATGCCACTACCTGTTGCCCAGGATACCTGAAGAACTGCAATGCATGTGGTAGAACAAGGGATATGTGCAGCCTGCGTCCAAAGGACAGATCGTACATAAGGTTTTGAGAATAGAAGAACCGCAATACCACTTTATGAACTACTGATGTAGTCTCTCTTTGGTAAGCAGGGAAATATTAAATAAAAATTATATTTTATTTTTAACATCCATTATCAAACTATTTGTTACATCCTCTAAAACATAAAGCAATTATAGTTACAGGGCATAAGGAGCCACAATAACAACTTTAAGAGAGATATGACCCTCCAGGGATAGGAAACATATATATACCTGCAACTGAAAGGTCAAAAACATAAACTCCCTAATATAAAACTGAACCCAACACACAAACACAAGCCACAAATTATGTTTCATTTCCTGTACAATTAAAATGGACAAAATTAATGACTTAAAATACGAACAAAGAGAAAAAATAAATAGAACAAGTACATTTGGGTTTTCAGAAAGGGCATAAATAAAACCATTGATATATTTTATTTTTTGGTATTTAATAAGAAGAATGTGTTACTGCTGCCATCTTGTGGCAATTATGAAAATGCTTTCATTCCTAAACAAAAACGAAAGACAAAATCTAATTTCAAAGTTCAGCTATAAAATCAAAATTCAGACCGAAAAGGAAGACGGTCAAGAAAACCATTACTTTGATGATCTTAAATTGTATAAATTTCTGCCTTTAGTATTTCTTGGTATAAATTATTCTGTTACACCATGTATAGGATGTAAGTAAATTCCATTTAGGAAAGTATCACATTATTAAAATCTATTTATACTGATTAAGACAGGCACCTTGTTCACCAGAAGGGCTGAGCAGAAAGTAATATTAGATTTCCTTTTCCTTGCGTGTGAACCTTCTGTTCCATTCGGGTATATCAGTGCTGGTAATCTGTTGTAGATTACGGAACAACAGGCTTGTCCAACACACAACAGAAGCAGAAATTAATCACTGCTTTTGGTCTTCCGAGGGATAATTCAGGAAAGCTGGAAAGCGTAAGAAAGCCAAGTCATGAGGAAGAACACACAATTTGGTTTGGCTCACAATAGTATCGCTGGAGAAAAATAAATCTAATTCTGCCCTGGGTTTTTTTTTTTTTTTTGGCTTTGTTTGATTCATATTTTATGAAGTAAATCTTTGATTACAACTTCTTAAAATCTATTAATCAGTCTGAACATTTCTTCCAAAGGATGGTGCTAGTATTATCTTCAAAAGACCGAACTGGAAAGTTCTGAATGTAATGCAAGCAGAAAATCACAACAACAAAAACACTTTTCTGGCTTTTCAACCAGTCGGTGCATTTCAAATCCTTTTTTATTTTCTCATTTTGCGATTTTCTATCAATGATTACTGAATAACTGAATAAAAGTCAGTAAGGCGTGTGGGAGCTAGAAAGATCAGGGAAAGGGGAAGGAAACATTGAGTGCCTTTCAAATAACCCCACATAACAATACTTAATGTGGGGAGAAAAACAACACACTTGTGTGAGGCCTTCAAGAATATACTTCATGGTGTTAG
>JAOVYW010054779.1:0-23445 GCA_025775045.1 Hiodon tergisus | reverse complement strand
CCACCGCTTCCCATGCGCACGACCCGCCCCGGTGATTCACAGTTCATTCCAGGCACCGTGCATTCGAAACACGATTACGCTCAGGCACCCGTCTCATTTGCGCCTTCATTCTCCGCGTTAACGTGACGAAGCGACCCGCCGCTCGTCACGTTGACAACCGCTGGAGTGTCGGCGGGAGGAACCTGAGGCGGGTGGTTTTAATTTTAGATCGTCCATCACAGACGAAACGGCTGCCTCGCCAGGCGTCAGTGACGCGAACCCTCCCTCTCCCCGGAGGAAAGAGCTTGGTGCTCAGACGCCCACCGCAGACGGCGCTCCGCGTGCAGTAAACGATGAACACTTCAGCTGAATCAATCAGGCCAGCTGACAGTTCTTCACAAAGTCCAGATCTTTCCAGATGAGAACATGACTGTATTTTGTCAACAAAGGAAGCAGAAGGCTGTTTGCATAATTCTGTCGACCACAGTCTTTATTAGCACGTGTAGGTTGTGTGGAGAGATTTTAAGAATGAAAACCAGTAATATTATTTACAATAATACCCCCAGGTTAGACCGTCCTCCTGTCATTTTAAACCAAGCTAATTTGAATCACAAAACAAAAACTTGCTGCGATTTTACCATAAGTAGACTTAATCTATTGTGCAAATTGAATGACTGAGGCATGAAAATCAATTGAAAGCCGATTTCAATGGCAAGCCGACATTTTTTTTAAAGCAATCATCACCCTTTTTCATGAAAGAACAAAAACTCAGAGAGTCATATTATTTAACAGTTGTTATTATTTAACATCCATTCTTTGTGGGGGGGGGGGAACCACTCTGTGTCAGGGTAATTAAAGCCAGACTAAATAAATGAAAAAACTGAACGGCCAACCATACACGACGGTAGGCAGAAATTGGATCGTAAGTATTATCCAGGCCCACTTTCCAGTATCGCTGAAATTCCAAACATGGGGAAGTTCTCATTTGCCAGCCTGATGAACCGCTTCATTGGTTTCTGCTAGCGTTAGCGGGGCATACAGCCAGCCAGCCAGCCTCTGGTTAGCATGCAGAAGGATGGCGGCTCCAGTTGGCTCACTCACCTACGGGCTCCGCAGCCACAGTCAGCCCCATCTGCGCTTAGGCCAGCCAGGGAGGGACCCAGAGGCTGTGGGAGGCAGGTCCAGGGGGATCAGACAGAACCGCGCAGAAAAGACCAATCCCCAGTGGCCTGACTGGGGCCGGAAAGAGGAGGGAGGGGGAAGGAGTATTCAAACACTGGAAATAAATACGGTATTGGTAATAAACGTTAAGAGCTATACATATTAAATCTGCATTGGCTGACCCATTCCTCAGCCAATTCCTGAGCCCATTCCTCCCCATCTACTCATCCCAGATGCTGGTCCTCTTGGTCTCGTCTGAAGACGACCAGACTTCAAGGTCCACAAACTTGAAGGCCCAACGCTCTCGCTATGGCCTCTGGAAAAAGGGAACCTTCGTCGCGGGGTCGAGGACCATGTCGGGCGGAGAAATGCACCGACTCGCCGCCTGCATTTTAATACACGCGTATTAGCCACACCTCCCCTACCAATGTGGCTGGCGGGACGGCTGAGTGCCTTGGTTCCTCCGGCAACAACGGGCCCGTTAAAAGCTTCGCTGCCATCCTGGACGTCCCGCTGGCTATCATCGTTTATCGGGTTTCAGACGCCGCAGAGTTTAATGTGCCATTGCAAATGGCCTCCTGGTTAATGGAAGGGACTTCTCCCAGGAAGGCTGGGAACGCGGGCCTGACCCTCTCTGAAGCAGTGAAGTCTGACAGTGCTGCGACACACTGTGGGCTCTGACGGAAGACTAAAGACTAAAGGCTACCTCCTTTTCCCTCCATTAAAAATGTAGACACTGCTTATAGAAAGCGCCTCACCAAAGTATTCCGCCCCTTTTGGTTTGGCTGTACAGTAGCCTGAGAATTTGCAACCATGACACTTTTGAATAGGAGTTAATATGCCTGATGTCGACAGACTACTCCAAACTTTCAGAGCGAAAAAAAAGAAGCAGTAAATAAATATGAATTCATATGAATCTTAGGCTGGGACCGAATCATAACTTTGACAACCCACTAATCGCATTCAATAAATCTGTGTTTAAAAGGTTTTGCTTTTTTTTTATCTACACATGAAAAGAAAAAGCTATTAAACGCAGTTATGTAAACTATGTACTATATATGTATGCCAAACAGTTGATTTGGACCAAGCCAGGAAAAAAAAAGCAAATAAAATAAAAAAGAAATAAAACCCTGAAGGTTTCCCATTTCATGTCCATGCACAGGTGACATCCTATCAGGATCTGTAACTGAGAACAGAGATCAACAGTTAATTGGCTCGTTAAAGGAATCCGCACCATGGGGGTCGTTCATCAACCCCCGGAACAAAGCTGTGGAGAGGGGCGGCAGTTGCCCTGAAAAAAGGCCCGCTTCTCCTTTCACTTCAGGCCCGTTGCGGAAACGGAGGAAACGCGGAGCAGAATGCACTTTTGCGACTGATTTGCACTAATGGTACAGAAGAGTGTATCCTTAGATGCCACAGCTTAGTCACTTTCATATAAATACACTGCTTGTTTAACACTGTGAGCCAATCTTTCCCACATTTGCAAAGGATCTGTGGTCGCCCGCGGGCAGAACCACTTTGAAGTGATTAGAGTGCGTCTCTTAATATTTGTCCTGGAGCCACTGAGAGGCAGAGTTAAAACATCAGAATGCCATAGATACATCCGCACGCCCCCCCCCCCCACCCCCATTCAAAGGGTTCACCCACATGGCTCCGACACATGGCTGTTCCCCTCGCTCTGCCCTGGGTGAGCAGCCACGCCAACCTATCGCCATCTCCCTTTACGAATTGACTGAAACGCGGCAGGGCCGGGAGGGGTTAGGAGCTGTTAATTTAGATCTGCAGGTTTTGCTCTGCAGTGCTGAGGCGGAAAACCTCGTTCCCAGAGCGGTGTGCCGTTCCCAGGACGGCGTGCTGTAGGAGGACTAAGAGAGAGGCTGCTAACGCCACAGTCCCTCGTCCTGGCAAAATTCCTGAATCTTACAAGTCGCCAAGTTGCAGGTCCACTTTTGTAGGGGCACATAAGATTAACACTGTTATACAGGAAGAAATAGGGAACAATTACCACAGCACTGTACAACGCAATGAGATCCTTCGTTGAAACATGTAATAGAAACACAAGTCATTGTCATTTCTGTTTCCCATTCAGTGGAGAACCCTCAACTCTGACCTCACTAGCATGACACACCAGGTGTAGTGAACTAATGGACTGATTCCAGATCCCATTACAACCTGTGTGTCTGCTTCGAACTACGATAGTAGTCCCTTGTCAAGTGCTTTGAGAGCCCTGTTCATAACGTTTCATTCAAAGAGGTGAACTAATCTATTAGAGTCATTAGACAGATGACTAGACGCAGTTCAAAATGCACAAATGCATGATACAGACGAGAGGGAATTTTAGTGTGCGAAAAGGTAACGCTTCACTGCAGCTCAACTGATGTGGCCTTCCAGCTGGTCGTACTATGAACAGAATGGCATCGGTATGTGGGACCCCATGGACTCCTGGGACTTTGAATGGCCCGTTTCTCTTTCTGCTCGTGGTCTCCCGACCCTCTCCAAGTACACTGGTCAGCCGGACGGATAAATCAAACTTTTCCAAATCCTTTCAATCAAATCTTTTCAGAAGATTTCAGTCAGGGGGTAGGGTCGTAGGCGGGTCAGATGAACAATCTTGCCCAGTCACAGTAAGAACGGCAAAATGAGGAGAAAATGGCTGGATATGACTGGACATAAAAATCATACCAACATTGTTAAATAAACTAACTATAAAGCACTTTTATAGTGTGAAATTTAATTAGCACAAAACTGGAATAACTAAAGCACGTTTCCCAATTGAAATGAGGGGACAACGGCTATTTTCTTATGGCAAAATATGAATGCCATAATCAAGCATATAAACAATACCCCCTTTGAAATCAAAATAATTTAGGCTGTCCCGATTACTGCAGCTCTTCTCCAGCTTCATATGCAAAGCGATTTAATTCAAATGAAATCTAAAACACTGATGTAGGTTAGTTTTTTAAAAGATTTTTAAAGATTTAAAAGAAGATGATCGTGCCAAACTGTGCTCAAATGACAAATATTTTGACATCTTCAAAGCTTAAACTAAGCTAATTATGGAGACTGATTACATGTTGTTGCCCATCATGTCGTGTAGTTGATATGCCCTATGGGCTGTGAAAGATGTTTTTATGGAGGTGAAATTCAATGCTCCCCGCTTCAGCGGAGTGGAGATTTACTGCTGATGTTAGCTCCTTGTTAATAGCCCCACTCCCAAAAAGCCAGTTCAGTCTGTGTTCTCACGCACACAAAACGCAATGCAAATGACAAACATATTGTTTTTTAAATCAGAGACAGAGTGTGCTTGTCATGCTCACCATCTAGTGCGTAGATTTCCTGTAGAAATCAGGTGGAAGTGACAAACGTTAGTGGGTGTTTTGATTGTGTTCAGTCAACCTTGTCTCATTCAAATAGCAAAAAACAGTAATACGCTTTGCAAAAAACAATCTGTCTGTCATTCATATGTCAGACATTGTAATTACTCCATGACAGCTCCATTTCATTTGTCTTGAATTTAATGTTAACAACAGTCCCACCTGGAATTATCCAATTAACACCTCATAAAGAGGAAGACAGAGAGAGAGAGTCAGTTTATCGAGCACATAGGTTATCATCGGTTATTGAACGGATTAATTGAAAAAAGTAAAGGGGAAACAATTCAGGAAACTATACAATTACATACGAAACGGTGTAAGATTCAGTTTTACAAAAATATATCATGCATCTGTCTTAAAACCTCTCATGTACAGGCAGGCTGTTTATTGTGCTTTCATGCATAAAATGAGCGGGGCCCATCCTCTGCCAGTCTCAACAGCCAAGGACGACCTTTCCATTCATATTTACACAAAAATAAACACAATTCCAATTGAACCGGCACGTGGCAAATTGAACAGTTTATATTGCAACCCAACACTGGGCTAACTCTGCACACTTCTTCAGCTTCTGTCAGCGGGATGGCGTTGCATTACAGAGCGTCTACCCGCTAAAGGAAACACTGTGCATAGCCTCCGCGGCTCAAATTATTTTATGACACACACTCCAGAAACGGAAGACATGCTCATTTGCTTTTTGAATGAAATAAGCGTGGCTGCCCGTCACTCACCCATGGATAAAAGACAGTCAGGTTACGTTTGCCCGGTCCTCGTAAATGTACCCGTCTCTGAAGACGGGCTGTCGGCCCGTCAGATTTACTGCTGGGTTTAATTTTACGGGGAGAAGAAGAAAAAAACGGCCCTGCAGAGACAGTTTGGCTTTAAAGTAGTAATAGGGAATATAGCCATAGAGAATATATCCCCCCCCCCTTTGTATATACTGAGAGAAAGCTGATAAGATGTCAATAAATCATAGCGCAGCCATAACGAGAACAAGAGTGAAAAAACAGACACAGAGGTTGCCACGGAGCTATTTAACACTGGCACTCTACCGAACCCCTCAAAATGGCGCGGCAATTCATACAAGCACCCTTGTGTTTGTCTCCGAGCTACCTGCTCGCAATGTGCGTTACCACGGCTTCATTGTGCCACTTATTGGATGGGAAGGGCTTCGCAGCACGGCCTATCCGTTCTAGTGGGTCTTTAGGTCCTCCTTTACATGGCATTCACATACTACAATGGTTCAAACTGTGATTGATTACCAAATCAAAATGTAATTCACCGTGTTATTATCTAACTTAACCTACCCTTTGCTTCTTATATGAGGGATGGAGGCAGACGAACGAGGCCTCCTATAAATAAATGATCCTGTTTCTCCTGGTGGGAGCCTCCTTGCGGGAGCTCGCCTCCCCTGCCATGGGAGTAAGATCAACCACTGCTCTGTCGTGATAACAGGATAACAGGCGTTTAGATCTCATGGGGTGGTTCTAAGGGGGATAAATCTGTCCAGCCGGATCATAATGGAAGGATGTTGAGAGGTTGTGCTTAGCTTGCTGTGGGTAGACTGTGCCAGGTGGGATCCAGCAAGGGGAGTTGAAGGAGAGTAGACACGTGTGTGACCTGATTCAATGCCATGGCTGGTTTCACACACGGAGTATTGATAAATAGCATTTTTGCTACCGTGTCTCTTGTTTCTCTGTAAATATTCCCTTAGCGCAAATGGCACTGGCAAACGTATGTCCCATACTCCGTCGTCTTCCTGGCGGCGCATTACATTTCTTACTGCTAGTCCGGCCTGACAACCAAGCGAGCGAGTCGACGCTAGCTATTTGTCATGCGAGGCAGAGGTAGGATCTCCCTTAATGTGGGCCGCTGAAGGATCGAAGCTTCAAACACACGGAGGAGCTTCAAGGCCACGCCACGCCATAGCGAGTTCCCCCTTTACGCCATAAAGGATGTCATTGGATGGATGGCGCATATAAATAGCATCTGATCTCAAGTCAAGCGAACATCAGGAGAATATTCCAATTTCCCTAATCACTTCCCTGTACCTTTTTTTTGTGTTACTCCTAACCTTTTCATATTTTTTTGGTTAAATCTGGTAAATTTCGATCAGGTAACTAAGAAGACGAAGGGGGCTACACTCTCGGCATCCATTTTGCCTTGCAATTCATTGTATCGGCGGGGCACAACGGGTTCAGAGCCTGGCTCATTAGAGGCATGGTGGTTTGGTGCTGGCAGTTCTGGCATTGCTAGTTGTTGCTAGGAGGCAATCAACGGTCTAAAAGCACCCAGATCCGGGCTGTTTCATCAGGAGATCACAATCGCTCTATGCAGGAGATCGCAATCGCTCTTTGCAGGAGATCACAATCGCTCCAGTTGGTGAGCAACAGCAACTCAGCTCACTGCCTGAGAAAACTGCCTTGGCTGCAATCACAGCAATGCCTTATGATCCTGAATTTAAAACAGACCGCTCCTTTTGCACATATAGAATGTGAAAATATTTTAATATGTTATATGGCTATGATTTTATTTTAAGGTTGTTTATTATTTTTACGTCATTTAGAGTATGATGGGGAAAAAAAACTACTGTAAGATTTACTATACATATTTTCCCTATATGGCGGTGTGTGCGTGTGTATGTGTGTGTGTGTGTCTGTCTGTGAATCGGTGTGTGTGCGTGTGTGTGTGTGTAGGTCTGTCTGTCTGTCAGTCTTCCGCCCTGTGATGGACTGGCCTCATGCCCTGTGTCACAGCCTGAAACCTGATAATAGCTTAATGAAAATAAATGTAGTTTCCTATTAAACATGATTGCAAAGTCCATGCATTTTCCACGTCAGACTTTATATACGTCATATTTATAAATCAATACAACTGATCTAATACAAAATTTCCATTCTAAATTATTTAGCGAGGCTTCAAATCGGTAATCGGTGCAGAAATCTGTTTATATGCCCCACACCAAATACCCATCAGACGTATAATCCTTTCCTGCCGGTAAAAGATGATCAAATCAGGGGTCATTTACAGCCTCCAAACCGGAGGTGATCATTGCTCTGCCTTGTGTTCGATCTCAGGTTTAATGGTCACCACACAGAACTGGTAGGCCTCCACAAATCACTAATATAATTCTGTTGATCACCTTCTCAGAGCCGACCTCTGATTAAAGACAGGTCAAGTTTAAAACTGTGCAGCAACAAGCATAATTAAACATTCCCATGATTGAGAACGGAGAGCGTTGTGTAATTTACAGCACAGAGACTATCTTTGGACGAGAAAGAAAAGTTAGAGAAACGTCACATTCCATAATCTAAATGGAATGCCACATCCCAATTCAACATATGTAATTCCTCAAATTCCCATGGCAACCAATTCATCTCAACATGCCACTGCCTCTGAAGAATAATGCTAGTGTTTGAAAATTTCGCCCAATTGTTTGTCTGTGTGTGCATGTTTTCAGTACCTGCTGCTAGACCATATCACTGATCCAGCGCCAGTCAATGTCAATTTCATTTTAACTTTTTGAAAAGCGCAAGCAACAGAATTCAGACCACAGCAACATGACTTAAGTAATAGAAGTAATAGAAGCCTTTTGACCATCAGGCACTGTTACCTGATGTGAGGGTTATTTCTCTTCCCGTTAAGGCCAGTTTAGCCTTAACTCCTTGGTCACGTCTACTGAGCACATGTCCCAGCTGAGGGCTGTGTCTATTTTAAGTATCACGAGCCTTAGTCATCACAGAGTTCATAAGAATCTACAGAATCCCAGAACTGGACTGTCATCTGCTGTGAAACAACACCAGCGGATTAATAAAATTGGCGGAGGCAGGTGGGAGGAGAGCGAAACCCTTCCATTATTATTTTATAGAACATTTGTTGTTCATTTCAGTTTTCTTTTGGATGCCATTTGATTGTTTCCACACAGCTAAGGCAGGCAGGAGAAGGCCTTCTGACGAGGCAAGTTCTTGTTCAGAGAGAACACAGCATACCCAACGGAGGTGTACCGGCGAGCTGGCGGCACAAATTGATTTCAGGGCTATTGCCTTTTGCAGAGCTTCAGTGAGTCAACCTTCCTTCCCCCACAGCTGCTGCGCTGGATCCGCCCAACTCTGCTCCCAGACCATAGTGCCTGCTTGGGCGCAGCGGGAGGGAAGGCTTTGGAAGGTTTCCATTGCCCCCCTGCCATTCCGGTGCCAGAACCGGGCTTGTGACTCTGTTAAACCTGTGCTACAGGCAGGAGATGAAAGCAGAGCTTTCCTCATACTCGTCCTCATTGTGAATCTCCTCTGGTGAGACTCCAAGGCTGAACTGTGGCATCAGATTGAGGGCAGATTGGTGTTGTAAATTTCACAAATCACAGAAAAATACAGTAGGCCCATAATAAAATATATATTTTTTTAAACCAAGAAACTTCTAACTTAAAGCCCTTCTTACTCAAGCATATGTGGGGAAAGAAGTGGAACAATCAACGTCAGCCAAACATGCAGTGTACAACGGCACCAACACTGGTGCTCAACTCACAAGCCCGTTTCCTATTCTCTTTTGTATGCTGGAATAGAAAAACGGCAAATCCAGGAATCACCAGTGCATTGTCACGCACGATCTAAAAGAATATTTCATAACCGGCTTTGGAAGTTCCCTTCAGACTCTTTTCAAAGACACAAGGAGCCCGAGACCGACTTTGAACCGCACGCTTTGTTGTGTCCTGCTCGCACGTTTCCAGTATAGGATTCCAGCCCCTTCTTCATTTTCAAAACAATTCCCTCCCCAGGATTTGCCCATGATGTACAGTCAGTGTGTCCTGGTGTCAACAGAAAAAAACAGCAATTACAGACTAGTATCGCTATATACAGCTGCCAACTACTAGCGGAGGCCGTTGACTCTGAGGATGGAGAGGTGGCTCGCAGGTAACATTGGAAACACCAGTGTCACGCAGCCTGAAAACCAGTTCTCGAGACACGCCCCCAGGACATACCTTCAGCCCAGGAATAATTGTGCTAAATGGGGTTCCCTTAACGACACTCAGGTGCCATCGACTGAAAACTAAAAGAGGAACTGAAGAAAAAAACAAGATGGTTTTGACTGAAAAATCTAATTGCGATTTAAAACGTTACAAGAGTTTTTTATTTTGAGCTTTTATTCTTGAGCCCGTTTTCAGTTCTGATAAATCAAATAAAAGGTGAAAACCGGCCCTCCGCCTGCTCTGAACATTCTTCACGTGCTACCAACACCTTCTTTGTATTACACGTGCACTTTTGCGTATTACACGTGCACTTTTGCGTATTACATGTGCATCTTTTCATACATAATGGTCAACGGCAATGTTTCGTATCTGAATTATAAATAAATGGCTATATTCTTTTGACTGGAATTGGCCCAACTACTGTTTCCAAATTCCAACTTGGGGAGAAAATTGGAAAATCATCTGGATTAGCAACAGCGGGGCAAAGATCAGCCAGAGAGCGTTCATACGGGCAAAAAAAAAGCACAAATGGACAAAGATGAAGATCGTTGTGATGAACCTGGCCAGTAAACCAAGCTACTAAGAATCGCGATGAGCCTCTGAGATTAGCGAGTTAAAATGCAAAATGCCAAAAAATAATGTAATAAAAATATTCGGGCAGAACAGAAACAGCGTGTCCTTAATAAAGCGCCATGTGCCCCCCTGGATTACATTCTAAAGCAGTCAGCTTTTCCCACAGGCTCCAAGTGCAGAAGGCATCTGCATATTGGGCACTGGTGAGTGTCAAAGCGCAGCTGAGAAGATGCTGAGAAGATGCTGAGAAGATGACACAGCGCTAATCCCCGGAGGCCCTGCCCCCACCATCTCCTCTGTGTCTGATATTGTATTATTATCCAGCTTATTTATTACAGAGGATCCGTTTCCTTCTACCATACGTGCTACCTAGAAACGGCATGTCAATCAGTGCGGAATCAGACCTGCAAGTATGTTTCCACTGCGGGAGGCTGAGTAGAGGGGGCGCTGTGGCCAAGCGACCCGTGATTGTGATGTAAGACAGAAACTGGCTGTCCGGAGCCAGGAGGACGTGCTCAGGGGACTGGAAGCTTCTCCACGTCACTCTCTGCCAGTTCAGGGGGTGTCACCGGGAGTCAAATGCCACATCCCTTTCCATTTGTGAAAACAGTAGCCTGTGGGACTGTGGTACAGATGGAAATGTATGGGGGGTAGACTGGTGCAATTTCTGCTCTTAATAGAGAACTTATCCGCAAATTTTCTTGATGTTGAGAACTTTTGACATCATTCAGCCTTTGCTGTGGCATTTAGGAGCTAATTAAGAGGACTGCAAAGCAATCCTCAGACCCCTTTATCGCCCTCACCTAAAGGCATGGTGTTGTTATTATTGTAATTGAGGGCAACCTACTTAATTAGCTCCCAAATTCGAATGGCTGTCGAAACGCAGAAGCACAAGAAAAAAAGGGGTGGGTAGGATAAAGAGGCGACTGAACAGAAGGGAAATTAATGACGGGGGTGGAACAATGGGTTAAACAATGGGTTAAACGACATCAACCCACAGTCCCTCTACGGTCATGTCCCCGGGGCAGAATTGTGGTGGGCTAAAAGGGGTTCATTACGGTTCTCCATGACGGCCCAGCAAGCAGATGGAGCACGCTGCTGTGCGCCCCCCCCCCCGGCCACCTCTGTAAGTGTGCAGGCACAGGTTCTGCGACCATGCGCTCACAGAGAGGAAGAGGCTGCAAAGCACACAGAGCCCACCCAGCTCCACTATCCCTCGCAACCGGTTAAAACAGAAAACTTTCTGTGTGAGGAAGGATTGTGACTGAAGGATATTGCCACCCACCCTGTGCAACATTTTCCAAAACCAAGATATGGGCTATAGAAGATTAATAGGATGCTCGCTCCCTCACAAGATCCCCTGCCCAGACTGCGGTCTAATTTAAATACGCAGAACACAATGTAAAAGAAACAAAATAATTTCTGCAGGGCAGATGAGTTGGTTAATGAGATGAGGGGTTAATGACCAGACCAGACCAGACCCACGGTCGTCGGTATAAGGGTCGACGCTTTGACCATGAGTGCCACACAATGAAAACTTTAGGGAGGCAACGTCGATGGCGTTGAATTAGCTTTCCAAAAACGAGAAAATAGAAAGAAAAAAAACCCTGAGTTTTTCGGATTAGACACTCTGTGACTCATCTGTGCGGAAAAAGGCACACGCTTTCTGAGCTAGGTTCCAGAACATGTCGCTCTGTAAAAAGGATCATTCTTCATGAGGAGTTCTGATGAGATTATTTATTTCATCCTTACTGAAACCAGTTTACGCAGCCACAGAAAACGGATAAAAGAGACGACGCTATCGGAAATAACTGTTGTCGCTGGAAACCTGCTGGGAATTTTTTTTTTTTTACAACGTACAGCAGACCTGAGCTGGCGGAAATACTGCCTTAGAAACAAGCGGTTTTGAAAGTCAGTAGGGTTTTGAAAGAGCGCACCTGGTTTCCGACTTTTGCTCTATGAACCTCTATAGGCCACTCATACAAGGCTTTCGAATCTCGCGTTTCCCTTTGACATTTGACACATTGCTTTTATTTGGTCTCAGTTATTTTCAGTGTCACCTCAACTCTGCCAAATTAGGAAAAAGGCACCATCTCTTCCCCGCATTAGTTCCTCCTCGGAATGTCTGGCCCGTAAACAATTCACTAAGTAACTTTCAAGCTTACTCCTGTTGAGTGATGCCAAATGTAACCATGTCCAAGTACGTCCACGATTCACTGTCAAGGATGCACGTACAGTCACGCAGGGCTCAGAGTAAAGGAGGTTATTCGTAAGGGATAGTGAGAGAGAGGCAGACGAAGGGCAGGTTTTTGCATGACGCGTCCACTCTGTGTCTTGGTCTGAGAGCTAGCAGTGAATCTGTGGAGAGGACTGGCACTCTGTGTCTTGGTCTGAGGGCTAGCAGTGAATCTGTGGAGAAGACTGGCACTCTGTGCCTTGGTCTGAGGGCAGCAGTGGATCTGTGGAGAGGACTGGCACTCTGTGCCTTGGTCTGAGGGCTAGCAGTGAATCTGTGGAGAAGACTGGCACTCTGTGTCTTGGTCTGAGGACTAGCAGTGAATCTGTGGAGAAGACTGGCACTCTGTGTTTTGGTCTGAGGGCAGCAGTGGATCTGTGGAGAAGACTGGCACTCTGTGTTTTGGTCTGAGGGCAGCAGTGGATCTGTGGAGAGCCTTGGCACACTATGGGAACTAACAGAGTCAGCACGCGGCTGGCGAAACAACACATGTCGGGGATCAGGTTGCTGACTGCACGAATCCTCTTGTCACTCACAGTCACAGCTGGGGAAGATGGAAGCGTGCTCAGAAGTGGGGTTTGATAAATGGTGTTCCAGCCGTTTCCAGGTTCATTACCATCTATCCATATCCTTGGACAGATGCATAACCTTGCATCCATCCACTTACCTTGCACTCTGCTTCAATGCAGATTATTTATGAGGATTAATTTATGAGGTTTATTTTATACATTTGAACAAACATGCAAATCCATTCAATCACAGATTATTCAAAATTATTCCAAAAAGCAAGCTACTTTTTATCATCAGCTGGTATTGAGTGGTTTCAGAGTTTAACTCAATTAAAGTAAAAAGTCTAAAGTTGTTAAACTTTTGAAATAACACCGGCTATATCCGACGCAGAGGCGGACAAATGATTTCCCCAGGATTTACACCTTAGAATGATATCTAGTCAGATTTCTCTGGCTCAGTAAAACAAAACAAAAATGGCCCTGCTATCTGGAGCCAAAGGGTTGACCCATAACATGCTCTGGAGGGTTGGGGAAAGTGTTTATTAGCACTCCAAAATTCTGTGACAGCACATTGGAGGCATATTGCCAAGACAGCCTGGTCCATGACAGCGGGTGTTTTACAAGACAGTAGCTGCTTCAGACAGACTGTCAAATCAAGGTAAACAGCCAGCTAACGATAATGTCCATAACTACAATTCTGACAGAACTGGCGCACAGTTTTACCAGGTGCCAACCTGCTTGGGATTGAGAGATGATGGTTAAAAATTGCCCCGAGAGAAAACGCAGCTCAGAGAGGCCTCTTCGGTGCCAGGATGCTCTATTAGATAACATCTCAGAGAACTTTATTTTCCCTCCACTGCTCAGTGATTTTAAAAAGTACATTAAAAAGTGTTAAATATTCAATTACGGCTTAAAAGTGAAATATTAATTCAATTAAGCTATTAGCCAGAACTGCGTGCCTAAATAGCTTAGGCATAACATTTGATAAATTACCCAAAGTCGTTGGGTTCCAAGAATTCAGTGCCCCTGTGTGTGGTAGACTGCCATCCCCTTCACCCTAAGATTTGCACTCCGGATCACAATAATGTCATAACATACTCCCTGGAAGTGCCTTGGGAAAAGAAAGGAAAGGAAAACAAACGTAATATTAAAAATGATAATTTCACATCCTGCCATGCAGCAAATTCTCGAACCCCTTGCCCCTTATGCTCCAGCAGGTTGCATTTGCAAATATCCTCTATAGGAGCCCAGAGGCAAGGAGCACAGAGATGGCCAGGTTTCTGTACTGGATTTTCACCAGTCTGTCGCAGTAGAATGCACGTTAACGGATAAATGGTAAATTTGTAACATAATTAGAAACAGACATTAAACAGAGACATTGCCCAGCGCTACCCAGTGTCGTTGAAAGTCTCCAAAGCCGAGCACAATGGACATAAAATGGACAATAAAAATTAGTAAGGTCTCACGAAACTTTATTGAGCTTCACCGTTCACGGCAGCTCAGAATAGCAGCATTACCATAAGTAACCGCAAGCCATAACTGCACAAAGATCTAAAAAAGAAGTCATTTAAGGCGTTGAATTAGACCAATTCCATCTGCTACCCACAGAACATTTCGTCCTTTTCCACATTTGAGTGCTTTGCTTTGAATATCACGGTCCATAATCAGAAATCTCATCAAGCTTTCTCAAGACTTTCTTAGTGAAAATAAATGGGTGGCCAACTCACTATTTAATAATAATACAGGTATCTGTAGAAAAAATAATACTCTTATTGAGTCAACAAAAGACTTATTACTTATTAATAAAGAGTAAAAACTGTTGAATATGAGCAATTAAGGACATTTGCTGAGCTAAATCATAAATTAAATGCGGGGTCAAGACGAATGAAAACACATCAAATAAACGACTGTGTTCTAATAGAAGATCTGGATTTGTATCCGGAAGGGGGTAGGTTTAAGTCCCAGGAAGGACCCTGCTGTTGTGTTTCTAGGCAAGGTACCAATCGCTACCGCAAAGACCCCGCCGTATAAATAAATGGCGGTTTGCAGACCTATGTAGGTTTGGAATCCGCATCCAGGTATCCAGGTTACCCAGGTAATTTTCTGACCTCTGACCTGAGTGAAGGAGCACAAATGGCACAGTGCTGTCGGTGTAGGAGAGGAAGGGAGGTCGGTAGGGCTCATCTTCCTTATGGAACAGCATGACTGACCCAGCCTTGACCCTGCACGTCCCAGAGTCCATTTCAACCACTGGAGGGTTCCATCCTCCCTTCCCATAGCGAAAGACTAAGGCTGAATTATACCTATATATACCTATATACAAGACATGTAAGGCGAGCCAGCGGTGGAGCTGAGCATTACAAAAATACAAATAAAAAAACATACTGAATTTAAGTGCTGGTTTCCTGGGGGACTTTAAAAAATAAAATAAAATCCCTTACTATTTTTCTGTGTGTATTTCTCCATGTGAAATGTTATCTTTGATGTCTGAGACACAATGCACACCTGAGTGCTGCTCGAGAGAGAGAGTTTCCCAGCTAATATGCGTGATTGAATGAACTGTACGTTTCTGTCAAAAGACCCTCATCACCCTGGCGGAACATGGAACATGGAACATGGAACATGGAACATGGAACATGGAACATGACAACCACAACTTTTTACATGCGGCAGTTGAGGATACTAAAAAACATATGCAGTCACATGATCAAAAACACTCGTAATATTAATTCATGTTTAGTGCTCTTTCTGGGAAATAGCATGTGATTGTTGAAAATCAACGATTCTAGTCTATTCACTGTTCTCACCATCAAACTTGTGTCTTTTTTCTGCTGAAAACTGAGAACAGCTACCTTTACACGGCTATCCCAGAAAAACACAGTCTCAGGCAGCCTGAATCAATCACGGGGAAATTGTGGTCACACACCCACACAGTCCCAGTAGCAAATGCATGAGTTAGTATTGAGAGAGGCGCAGAAATCTCAGAGAGATGCCATTTTTTACTCATCATTTAGTAAACGAATAGACATTCAACAAGACATTCAAATACACCACAGACTCAGGCTGGGACCAAATCAAAACGTTGGCAGCCCACTAATTGCATTTAACAGCAAAGGCTGCTTGGGGAGGTAGGAGACTGAGAAAGTCTAATGTGTGGTTTATGGCTGTGTTAGTATAATTTGTGTTAACGCCAAAGGTATGTAAAACATTTTGAAAAACGTTAAATTAGATTTAACCGTTTGAAGAGCTGCTTTATTTTGGTTTTCCCCAACGTGGGTTATTTCTTTCCCGTGTGACCTTTTTGTGGAGTTTT
This sequence comes from Hiodon tergisus, assembly GCA_025775045.1. Lineage (NCBI taxonomy): Eukaryota > Metazoa > Chordata > Actinopteri > Hiodontiformes > Hiodontidae > Hiodon > Hiodon tergisus. The sequence continues at coordinate 7,340 of JAOVYW010054779.1, read as the reverse complement.
CTGTTTGGCGTAATTTGAGCTACTTGAAATGCCAAATAAAAGGCGTAAACACTTTCCCAGTGTCCCTGTCTCCAGATGCTCTCAGCCCAGGAACGCCCCCGCATGCAACACGCCCCAGAATGTAGCTGCCTGTCCCGTTTGGCCACAGATATTAAATAGCATTTTCTTTTTATGAGTAAAAGAAATAACATACTTACAAAAACACAGGCAGCATTATTAAATAATATTTTATTAAATACCATTAGCGGGTTGCCAAAGTTTTGATTTGGTCCCAGCCTCAGCGGAAATCTGCCCATTCTGATTTGTCCTCAATTAAACCTCAAAAGCCATTATTACACCCGATTGCATCATACCTTCCAATGTTTCCGTAATATGACCACTGTTGCCCATGAACAGGCTACCCGTTGTTTGCGGATAACAATCAACAGTCGGGTGTCAGAAAGAACACAGTGGGGCAGAGAGATGGTATCCAGAACAGGTCTCCATTTAGGGGGCGTGTGCGTGGTCGGATCAGTCTGTGGTTAATCAAACATACACACATTTTTTGGATCTTTGGCACATTCAATCCCCTCTGGGGTACAGCAGCATCCTGACCCTTGGCCGAAGCAAAGGAGATTTAAAGTGCTCAGATGAAGTAGGTTCGAGAGGTCAGCTACCTGATTGAGTGGCCCAATAGAATATTGATATGGTTGTTAGGTGTATCCATGAAAAAACTTTATTTTATGTGTGGACAAGCTGCTGCCCAGCACTGACCCACACCTGTTCTTATAGCTGTCGAGGTTGAGATTTTCCTTTGCTGCAAGACTTTTTTGCACCTACTTTGCAGGTCTGTACTAGGCTAGTAATGTTCATTGCACTGGAGAACCATATTGTTTTAATGCAAAACTTAAAATCTTTGATGGAGAAATATATATTAAAAAATAGATATACTACATAATCAATGTAATAAATCTGAAAAATATTGTACAGCGTTTAATTTCAAAGTAAATGTCGGCCTCCCGAGTGGTTCTGTCGGTAACAGCGCTGACCCAAGCGCAGACTGAGCCCTATGAGCTGGAGTTCGCAGGTTAAAGTCCAGCTCGCGTCATTAGCGGATTGTGACCATGACAGCGCAGTGGTGGAGCTGAGCTGGCAGAGCGCTGCCAGGGCTGGGATGGATGAAATCAGCAGGGTTGGAGGAGAACTGGTTCACTTGCCTTTTTAAAGCCACCCTGCGTTCTTGTCAGATATTTTTGGGTCACTAGGGGCTAATCTTAAGAGATCTTCTTTTCTGTGGTCCGCACAGCTGCATCTTCTTCAACACTTTGCTATGTTGAGAGAGATTAAACTTTCTGACTCAAACCATTCCTTAAAGGGGAACAGCAGTTGACTTCTCAGCTAGCTTTCTGGTCACATTAATATTTAAAATTGCCATTATTTTAGGAATATATTTGTATTTGTATAGACTGTGGTGTATAAGACAAACTTAATGTCTTCTGAATTTTCCCATGCTCAACGATTTCGGTCAAACCACATAAGACTGTAAAACTCGGAGGCAATATTCTGTGAGATACTTAAGCCAATCAATACATTTAATTATTGTTAAATTATAAGCCATCACATATTGCACATTTACTGACAATTTTATCCAAAGCCACTCATGCTCAATCCATTTATACATGTTTAACTGAAGCAGTTCAGGTTAAGCACCCTGCTCTGACATACAACATATACGCCCGTCTCTGAAAAACATGACAGACATTACCTTTATTTGATTCCCAAAATATCAGCATTAAAATGTTTTATAGTAGCTTGCCCTCATCTGAACAGGGGTTTTTGGCGATAGATACTGCTTCCAAACCTTTATCTGGTTCGCCGAACACCTGCTACACTGACCGCTGTTTTCACTGAACTGCATCTCGCTTCAGCATCGCGCAGTGCATGTCACATGACAGAGCAGGTCATGAGGAAGAAACAACGCTGCTGTGATGGACCCATATAGATCTGTTTGTTCTTACAGTCTACTCAATTGTTAGTAGGACTAGGGATGCAGACCCTGAGATCATTGGGTCGATAGAGACCGTACCTCAGGCCGTAAATCCACGCAGGGCAAAGGCTGCCCATCCAATAGAGATGAGTTACAGGAGAAGGTGGGCCACTGTATAAAAACCTATGTCCAATAAGGGCTCATTAAAAAAAATGAAAAGCTAGAAGTGCTAACAGGAAATCAAAGCTGTGAACCACAGTACAGTGTAGCACTCATGGCTGCTCAGGACGAATGAAGCCCGACTATAAATAACTGACCAATAAAAAATAAATAACACGGAATAATTACTTGGCAAGGCAAAGTGTGATTGCTCAGATAGTATACTATAAAAAGGATAAGAAAAAGACTGAGACAAAACCATTTACCTACTCTATGCTCGAGTCGGACACGGAGCAAAAACGACTCGGGGAAATAAAAAGGCATATATTTTAAATTAAAAGATAGATAGACAAAAACGTATTAAAATGGAAAGAACTTTAAAGAAAACTGCGACAAAAATGAAACAAATTACATTGCTTTCATGACCTGGACTTTCAACAAGAAAATGAACTAACCAAATGAGATTAAGCTCTTTTTAACGAACATTTAACACATATTTTTACTTCTTCTTAGTCCAGCATAATGTTATCAAAGCACTGAAATTAAACCAGTATTATTCATGCAAGTAAGGAAAGAGGCTAAATTGCATGCAAACCATGTTTCTAGAGTCGGGATATTCTAGTAATTAAGATAACACATTTTAGCTTTTGATATTTGCATTTAATGCTGCAAGTAAATAAAGCATTCATTAAAATTATTTTGTAGAAAAAAATAATCGAAATGATTGTATCGTCAATTAAATTTGCAATAATCAAAATTTAACCACTGCAGCAGTGTTAATTTAGCCAACGAATGTATTTTTCTTGTTTTTGATAGATGAGGATGGCGAAAATGGAAAATGACGGGGAAAAACCGCTGTAAACTCGAGGATCTCCCCCGGCCCAAATCGCGTCCGGCATTTGTGTTTACTTCAAATATAACGTTGAAACAAATAAGATCCTGATTAAGGTTGGGGATGGGGACAATAGCAGTACCCACATCCAGAAATTAACAGGGAAGAACACTGCAGTCCCGTAGAGGCAACTGAAGGCCCATCGCCCAGAAGACAGTGCACAATTGAATTAAGCGTGAAATGTTAAAAGGGAGTTACTCTACTGTTTGCAAATTGTAGGCTTCCAACATTATGCCAGAACGTTATTCTACTTTGTTGTTTAGCAAGCTAGTGTGCTGATGCTTTCAGCACCGCCGACATATTACTTTTACTCTTATTTAATTTGTTTGCCAGCAGGCCGACCACATGTTGCTGATATTCTGTTGCGTTTGTGAATTATGTATATGAACATGTATTTTTCTATAGCTTACAGGAAGGCTGTTTCCAATCAATCTTATATTGCTGGTGTATTTTTAGAAATTAAAAATAAATTAATAATTATTTTTTATTTCTCTACCAGAAACAGAAACCAAACAAGAAAAACTTGTAAATGTTTAAATGATAAATGTCTGAAATAAATTAACTTTCAAAAACTTTCAAGCATTTTAAATGCTTAAATTACTGCAGGATTCAGCATTTGGTACCAAGCATTTATCCCCTCATACCGTGTTAGACTAACGTAGTATGAGTAAAATGGACTAATATAGACTAATATGACCCGAAATGTAATCCACTACACTAAATCAAAACAAAGTAACTAAAATCTTACTTGAACTAATGGTCACACTGTGGCAAAAGACTAGAATAAATCAAAAAATGAGTGTCAAAATAAACTCCAGTAAAACCAGCAAAATAAATTTAATTTAATTTGTTATACCATAAGCTTCAGTGTTGTTTGCGAGTAGAAACACTGGGTAGGTGGTTAACGCCCCTTTTTACCACTGCTGGAAATGTAAAAAACAACTACAAATACAATACTGCATTGAGACTGTCAGTTTCTGAAACATTAATAGGACATAAAGGATTACATGCTCGTTTTTGTGCTTTTAAAATTTGATAAAGACTTTGATAATGAAAAAAAGGTTTAGAGTATTATTATGAACAAATCGTGCATGTGACATATATCAAATTGCTTCTTAATCAAATTTTTGAATGGTGCTGCGTGTCTGAAAATGTCTAAAATTTGCTGTGGCAAAAGGGTGTGCTTCTAAATTGATATCTAATCCATGGGTCTACAGCTAAATTTGCCTGCCAGCAAGTTTAGTGTTTAACCTTGATTTAAGCCTCCTTAAAGATGTTGTGCAGAGCAGAAACTGGCTTCCATTGACCGGGGCCCTTTAATGCAAAGTGTGCATCATTATCAGGGGTGTCAAGTTACTTAAATTAAATGTACTCTCTTTGAAGTTATGTATTACAAGGACTTGACTTTACACTTTATATATTTTTTTTGCAATTTGAGTCCATTACATTTTCCTATTTGCTTAACAGTCTTTCTATATGTCCAACTGACTGAGTTTGGCCCTCTTTCTACCGATAGCTACAAGACCAGAACTGATTTTTATTTCCTTGTGGTGAAGATTACAATAACGATGAGTACATGAAGAACTCACCAAAACTCTCACCAGTAGCCAATCAAATCCAACCCTGCGACAAATCTGAATAAATTATCAGCTTTTTAAAGCTAACTTCGTCAAAAGCAGCCAAAAAGCAGAATAGCGTTGGTTCAAGTAGTAGCTTGTTCAGGTATTAGCTAGTAAGGCGACACAGAGGATGCTAACAAGTGGTGTCACAATACGGCAATTCAAGATTAATGTATGGATCTGGCTAACTAGCCATCTAAGTTTTAAGCTATTATCTAAGCTTGATAGTAAAGGTTGATAATAAAATCACAGCTACCATTACATGAATGAGTGCTAGCTAGCTAATTAAACTAGCTAATCACTTAGCGTATGTGAGTGTCAGGAAAATAGTCAATGCTCAGAGTAGCAATGAAAGACATTGATCGCTGAGTTATTAATTCTGTTAAGGATTGAAACAACAATTTCTGGAAAAACCATAGCCTATAGGCAACAAAACAGTTTGTTAGTTTCTACTTGAGTAAATTTGATCTTAAGTAACAGCACTGCTACTTGAGTAGGATTTTGCATTGGTTTTTCTCACCACTGGTGATTACCTGTACAATGACAAAGTTGACTGATATCGCAATTACTAGGTAATTCCTGTTTAGAATTTGCTGAAAATATATGCGCTGAAATATACAAATCTATTCATAGCATTTCCCAAGCAAAATTAACCTGGCATTTACAGTGGTCAGTTTAGCAATCCATGCTGAAATTACTGATTAAACTGAGATAAAACTGTGCAAGACGATTACATTTTTTCAAAAGGTTTCGATTTGCTTGGAGTCGGCTCTATTTTAATTCTGGTGGTAAAATCACTGTTTTAAAGCGATCTCACCCTGGACTGCAAAGAGATGGCCTGGTTTAAGGATAAGCCAACAGCAAGCTCAAATTCACCCCACACCACAGCCATGGCCGGACACAGTGAGCCGGGTGAACATAAAAGGACAGGAGCTTTAAAAGCAGGGATTTATTGTCCTCTGAGACCTCAGGATATTAAGGCATGTTCATGTGATACCACCCCAGGCTAGGCATGACACAGGCAGGGAGGGCGCCTTGCTGAGCAGGCCTGGAGGCCAACACTGGGGCAGACCTCCACTTCCTCCTATTCCCGGGCCGGCGGGTATGTGGCGTGATGGCGTGAACCCTCCATCAAACAGCCGCAGACTTTGGTTGGGGTGGGAGGGGGCTGAAGAGGAGTCGGAGGAGCTGGAGGAGGCCGTCTCTTACGGACTGGCCACCTGGGGCAGGCGTTCATCTGTCCCATTCGCTATGAGAATGAGAACCACTTCCCGGTCATTTCCAGAAAACGGACAGAATTAATCCTCCCTCTGCCTCAGTAAGCAGCCCGTTTGGAAGGCTTGCTACCACAGTCCACAACAGCAAATGCAAGGCTTAGCTATAGCGAGATGCCTATTTTTAATGGGAACACTAATCAACGGTAGTCTCCCTTTGCAGCATTGGGCTTACATTTGAGAAGCATTGCATGCTGCTCAAGTTTGAGCCTATTATGCAACATTGGTAACGCACGCCGGGTTGTGTCCGGTCTGGGAGTGCTCAGGTACAGGAGTACCAGTTTAAGTACCAGTTTAAGTGCCACTTTATTAGGCTTTTTGGAAAAAAAACTAACTCAACGAAAGAATATTACTCCAAACACCTTTTCAGGGACAGCTAAATAAAACTTTACAGCCTTTTTAAAATAGATGCAAATGAAGCAAACAAAACAGTCAAAAACAAAGATCTCAATAAAGCCCCTGTAAAAAATAAATAAAAAATCTAAATTTACAACAACCATCATTAAAGACATAACAGTGAAGGTCTAAAGCACATCACTATCTCCCCTGATTTTGTAAAGCATATATTGATAGATTCCTTTTTGATCCAGAAATTTTCTAAAAGCAATTCAAACTGATTCAAACTGGCAAATTTTTTTAATTAAGTCAAAATTAACTCAAACAACAGGGAGGACAGTCAGTAAAATACTTAAATCATTAATGAAAGGATTGACAGTTGAGTTCTGTCCCTCAGTGTTTCATGTCATCTCTCATAATTTTCTTAACACTGATCCCAACACGCCATCTGTCAACTGAAGCTTAACCATCAAAGTAAAAAGATTTAACCTTCTGCGAAACGCACTTGGTGTACTTCTCACACTGGCTTAGGCTATAGGTTTAGCTAACATGTCTTCATCTATTAGCTAGCAAGCTTATTTCCTCCCGTAACTACTGTTTAGATGACACATGCTTCGTTTCATGTTATCAAAACCCACACACAAGTATGTATCCTGCAAACTCTTTCATGTCAAGCTGTAACCACACGGAAATATTCTTATACGAATACCATAATTTACTTTCACAACTCACTGGTGATTACAAACCGGCGACACACCGTTCACCTCATGTTAACTCCAGTTCCAGCACACTGTCGCAACCTTTTAGCTTATCAACAGTTGCTATCAGACAAGGAGTCACACGTGAGAACCTCGGTCTAGTCCTGTTTTTATCTGAATCTCAGAGACTACTAAAAATAAAATATTTCAAAAAACGTGAAATACATGAAAGTATTTTTACCCAAATTAAATTAAGATTTTTCCAAGCAGGTCTAATAAAAACGACAAAATACATAAAAGCAACTGAAACATGAATTTCAAATAATGCCCATCCCTGGGGCTGCATGTCTCCCCAGGCCTGCCAGTGGCTGTTAAAAGGACCACCCACGTAGAGCA
>JAOVYW010054768.1:5069-15962 GCA_025775045.1 Hiodon tergisus | reverse complement strand
GCCCACCTAACTGGGGACGGTTTCCTCCGCCCACCTAACTGGGGACGGTTTCCTCCGCCCACCTAACATTGGGATGGTGTCCTCCACCCACCTAACTGGGGACGGTTTCCTCCGCCCACCTAACTAGGGACGGTTTCCTCCGCCCACCTAACTTTGAGACGTTTCCTCTGCCCACCTAACTAGGGACGGTTTCCTCCGCCCACCTAACTTTGAGACGTTTCCTCTGCCCACCTAACTGGGGACGGTTTCCTCCGCCCACCTAACTGGGGACGGTTTCCTCCGCCCACCTAACATTGGGATGGTGTCCTCCACCCACCTAACTGGGGACGGTTTCCTCCGCCCACCTAACTAGGGACGGTTTCCTCCGCCCACCTAACTTTGAGACGTTTCCTCTGCCCACCTAACTAGGGACGGTTTCCTATGCCCACCTAACTTCGGGACGTTTCCTCCGCCCACCTAACTGGGGATGGTTCGCAGCGCATCACAATACAGGCACAAAATAGAGGCCAGGAAACTGAGGAGATAAAGGCTCTAAAGGGAACTAATCAACTCATTTTTCGCCGAGCTGTAGGGTTTATTATTCATAATGAACTCAAACTCTCAGACACTGCAACGAGAATGACACAGAAGCGCTCAGACTCAGCGGATGAGGATGTGTAATCCTAACCCCTTTTCATCCACAAACCAATCAATTCCAACGAATCGGTGGAGATTTTTGCTGAATGGAATAGTGGCTACCCTTGAATGTCTAAAAAGTAACTAAGAATAGATCATTATACGATCTCTCATGCTTCTGGGTCTGAAAAGTTTGTCTCTTTCTCTGTAAACTGTCCAAATGTGTAGTCGATAGAGCTATGAGAAAGAGAACCTCTGGAAATGAATACATTTGAACCCTTAAGACCAGAGCACACGTTCCTTGCTCCGCTAGCTCATCTAATAGCTGACTGGTTCATTATTTAATTTGGGGTTAAAACTGGAGACGCACATTCAGCTTCATCAAAAAGATGCTCCGGGAATTATCATCTACTATGTGTACTGGCCGCGTTGACTTGGGCTGAATGACACCGATGGAAAAAGACGAGGTCTAACCGTTTGCGCGTCTGTTCTCTTTGTCAGAAAACAGGCCACGCTGTCCGTGCCATCGGGAGGCTGTCGTCCATGGCGATGCTAGCAGGCGTCAGCGCTAAGAAGAGCAGCTCTCCGACTGGTAACCCAACCGAAGGTGCCATGGCAACAGAGCTCTCTCCTCTTCACAAAGGGGCGGAAAGTGCATCTAGTGGCTAGATGTGGAGCTCCAGATGCTTCATCTCCTCATCTCTGACCGGTTAGATCCTGTGTTTTTTTATCCTAACCAGTTGGTGTGTGATTGTCCCCCTCTGTGCAGAGGACCTTGTCAGGCAGCAGCTTTTGGAGGCCCTGGAGGATGAGGAGAAGCCACAGGTGAAACCGTCCTTCAGCTCGGTGATAAAGGACGTGGAGGTGGTGGAGGGCAGCGCCGCCCGCTTTGACTGCCAGATCGAGGGTAAGATCGAGGGTGTCGATTCGACAACACGGACAGAGGCACAGAACGGTTCTAATCTGTCGGTTCGTTCAACAAATGGCTGTGGAACTGCCAAACTTCCTGACAAGTTAACCCGTGCAAAGGTTTCTGATAAGATAAAATATTAATTATATTTCATCGCGAACAATGTCATACTTTTGCCAAGATAGAAAGTTGTCATCAATATTTGTACACTCCATAGATATTAAACCATGAGATCACCAAGAACTTTTAAATGTTTATGAAGATTATGGACACACAGAAAAGATCTGTTAAAGATCTGCATGTAGGAAGCATAGGAATGCTCTTGTTGCCCGGGTGCTGAAAGTTGCATTCCATAGGGTTAGGGTTAGGGTTAGGGTTGCCCGGGTGCTGAAAGTTGCATTCCATAGGGTTAGGGTTAGGGTTAGGGTTAGGGTTAGGGTTAGGGTTGCCCGGGTGCTGAAAGTTGCATTCCATTGCACAGCACCAAGCTTGGTCTGCCTACACACCACTCGTTGGAAAAGATGCACATGGCTGAGTTTCCTTCCGTTGTTTCATCGACACGACAAATCTGAGCACATTAGCCTCTGTATTGTGGAATTCATGTGCGGGGCTGGGTCTGGGTACAGTCTCATTTAGAGCTTATTTAATGCATACTACTGTTCAGAATTGGAGAGGGATTGTTAAAATGTTCGCTTGGCTACTATGCTTTTTTGAAGAGGATGAGTGACATTAAGATGATCACTTTTTATGTTAATCGCTTACGTTATTTGATGTGATGACAAAATTCATGTTTAATATAAATTCATGTAATATTTAATATGAATTTGTGTAATATTCATTATTAATATTAATATAAATTAATATGAAAGGTTGCTGGTACAAGTCCTTGCCCAGCCTTAGATGGCTTCAGTAAAACATCCAGCTGTATATGTATCTGCAAAACTGTAATAAGAAATCACTTCTATAACAAGGTTATTTGTAAATATATATGTTTATATGTGTTTATACACACATCTTATGTTGATTAACTATGGTACAGAAGACATGATGTTGCTGTGATGAGATTCAAGAAAAAAGCATGACTATCATTACATCCCGCAGTCTTTTTAAGGGTTAAACCAAAACAAGCTCCGCCCAATAGGTCCTCATGGGCAAAACTGCATTTGAATCCCTTTCTGACCGACTGTGTTGGTTCCTGCCTCTCAGGTTACCCTGACCCGGAGGTGGTGTGGTACAAAGATGACCAGCCCATCAAGGAGACCCGACACTTCCAGATCGACTACGATGAGGACGGAAACTGCTCCCTGGTCATCGCTGACGTCTCGGGCGAAGACGACGCCAGGTACACCTGCAAGGCGGTCAACAGCCTAGGGGAGGCCACCTGCACGGCGGAACTCATCGTGGAGGTCATGGCTGGAGAGGAGGAGGAGGAGGAGGAGGAGTAGTCACCCTTCAGATTCAGTTCTTTTTTACAGCTGCATTTCCTAAGGTACCCCCCGTTACCAGAGCGACCCACGGGGGAAGAACATGCTCGGATCACACTTTGCTCCGTCTGTGCACTTTCTTTCTGACAGATGTTGATATTTAAAACATTACCGCAACAGGAACTACACTCACATCCAAGGCATTTGAACTTTACGCGTTATTGAAGACTACCAAACTAACAGACACCAAAAATAAACACATGTGTGTTTGTGTGAGTTAGTGTAGTGTAGAATCAGAGTTAAAAAAAAAAAAAAAACTAGTGAATTCATATCATATTTTAGTTTGTGCAACAGTTTTGAAACTTCTCACCACGCCCTGCAATTGTCCACCATCTTTAGGAATTGCAGGTACAAAGAGAACCAGCCAAATAACACTACTTGTTGATGAGTATAGTATATATTATTTCTTTAATTTTTATAAAATGTATGTTTAACAAACTACGGATTACAAGTAATGAGAATGCTACAGTTGTTGTTGCTCACGGTTTCAGAATAAATTTTTATCACAAAGGCATTTTGTTTGCTTTCTTTTATTGGGAAAAAAAGACTGTGTTCTGAATTATTTTCTAGCAGAAAAAAATCTATTTGCCATATGTAGATGATACGTATTACATACTACTGATCACGTAGACTTTGATTGTAATGCTTTTTAGCATAAAGGGCTTTCACATTGATATTTGGTAAGGAACCCAGCCGGAATGAAGAACCTTACTTAGAACACACAGCTGACTATTTTAATTCGTACCGGGTCTATGCTGTCAATGCTTCAGGAATAAGAAAGTTTTCAAATGTTATGTCACGCCTTTCTTAATTATTATTTTATTTAAACGTTAACATCTTAACAGCAAAATGAAAACTACCATATAATTTAAATTATAATCAGTTCACTGCTGACATGATAATTAAAGGTGCAATGAAGGTGTTTAGCTTCCGGAAAATTTGGCAGGTATAATCTGCACACCCTCTGATGTGAGTTCTGTATGCTGTTTGTACTGGAACTGCTACTGACTAAAACGAAAATGTTTTTTAAAAAATTTAAAAAATCAGTGCCTTCTCATTTGCATAGATTATCGAATTTCAGAAGCAAGCTGTATAGTAAAAAGCGCTAAGAAATCGTTTTTTTCATCTTTCTTTTTATATGTTTCTTTGAAAAACATCCAACGTTTCCTAATATGACTATTGGCAGATGGAATATTAAATTCTAATTGGGGGTGCTGATGTCTCTATTTTTATTATCTGGCAGGTTGTTCTGAAAAGAAATTTCCGGCAAATCATTGACTATTAAAAACAATGACGTATACCCCACAACTCTCATTAACACCCTGAAGCTTGTTACATCCAAAATAGGATGAGTCTCATTATCCTCAATTCTACGACCGTATGAAAGGTTAATTGTGTTCTTATCTGGCTCTCCCCCTAAAACCGCAGCACTTTAATTGTGTACATCGTGAACATAATGACATGTAATTAAAACTTGACCTTAAAGTAATAAGTCACAAGCTCTGATGAATATGAAACTTACAAGCTAATTACTAGTAAATTGTAGCCGGCTGTCAATGTTGTTTAAGTGTAAGAACTTCTGGCTGATTTCTTCGAAAAAATTGACAAATTGTTGGTAGGCTTTTATTTTATGTCATTTTAGGTTTTATCCACTAGGTGACATCAGTGAGTCTTCACATTTTGCCATTCATTCGCCCATTCCCACGTTTAACATTTGAAGATGGATTCTACCCATACTAGAACAATATCAACAAACCTGTAGCCGCTTGTGTTTTCTAAAGTAGACAGAATAAAATACATTCTTCTTGACTTGACAGAAGCTTCTGTTTGGCAAAAAAAAAATGGGGGGGGCATATTTGTGTCTGCAGGGTTAAAACACAACATAATGATGGCCTCAGGCCCTGGATTCTCTCTACCCATCACAATGTGTTCTCTGTGCATCCCGTCTTTCCTCTTACTCTTTTGTGTTCAAGGAACACTGCTTCCATTGGCCGCTTCCTGGACAATTTTAGCACCATCTGCGAGTTGGCGTTCCTGTAAGATTCCCAACACAGAGATTTTATTGTACTAACTTTTATTTTTGGCATCTGTTTGGCATTTTACTGTTTCCTTGAGGTCTACTTTGGAAAGCTGGGACTTCTTGAGTCCGCTTAATGTCCAGCAGCTGTGGGCTGTCCCCTTGAATCCCAGCATATTCCCTCCGTCACACTGATTGGAGCAGCCTTCGTGTCTTGGATCCAATGGCCACAAGTGCAGAATTACCTGTGAGCAACCTTATGGTCACATTTAATGTCTTGGGTTAAACGCGTATTAAAGGCGCTCATCATCTTAATGTAAAAAAGTCATATTTGATCTTAGGCACCGTTTTTAATCACACCACACGTTACAAAATATTCCTTATCTCGTTATAGAGGATTGAATCTGACTGAATTGTTGTGCCGGATTGTGTGATATATCAGGAGATGAGAGTTCCCCTGTTTTGGAATTCAAAGCAGCGCACATCACTGCCTTATCTTTTCTACAATCTGAGCCAAACTCATCCTGTTTGGCAATGACCTGGGAGACCCTCCTCTGCTATAATGATATTTCCAGTGGGTTTAGCTGTTTCCAGGGTATAACTGCTAATGCTGATTACTAAGCTCCTGCGCAAACAGAATGATATGAGGACAAAGATAACAATGCTAATAACACGCAGACAAACAAAACTGATTCAAGATGTTTTTGTTTTGTTATGATGTGATTATTTGCTGCTTGGTTTTAATGTCAACTATTGATTTTGTTTGTTTGTTTGTTTGTTTGTTTGCGTCCTTGAAAACTGTGCTGAAGGTTGACGAACAATAAGGATGTACTGACCGTTAAACTGCACACAGTCTACCATTGCAGCGTTGTTTTGTTGAGGGTGACACTTGTTTGAGTTTGACCATGTTCTCCACAGGATTGCGCATCTGGAGAACATTGCCCCTACTCTAGCTGATGTCATCCTCTCGTGAGGAGTTTGGAGTGAACTCCACCCGGTCAGTTAAATGTCTTGAAACACCCAAATGCTTCAGTTTTAACATTTTATAACATCATACGCGTCGTATTTTTGCGGTATGTCAGTTATTGTAAATAACAGACCGCAAGATTAAATTCACTGGGTTTCATTATCAATCCTCTAAAATTCCTCTACCTTTACTGGTTAAATTAATATATTTTTGGTATAATTTAAGAGTTGTTGGTATGATTTGCATCATTAGTCCCATTCTCTCAACGTGCAAATAGTTTGTTTCACAATATTGACCACGAACAACAACAATGTTAACATAAAAATTAGTTCAGGCTAGTAAAATGTAACTCACTTTGCGTGATATAACGTGAGTTGTTTTCTGGCGGTGCATTAACATTCAAACATTTCCCGAGAGCTTTTTTACATAAACTCCACATTATATAATAATAATGCAATGTTTGTGCTAAACTAAAATCATGGCTTGGTGACATGTTTACAGATGTGTAAATATCATTTTGTTGACAACAAAAAAAAATTATATGAAGAAAATCTTCTACAGCAACCTTTTTGAACTGATCGAAGATCCTTTGTTTTGGTGCAAAACAAGACTACGATTACCAGCATGCAGCGGAAAGAAAACACCGCCTCCCCCTTTTTCTTTCATTTAGTCTTTAGACACGCCCAAGAGGCCAGTCTGAAAGGGTTCATTGTGTTTGGGTGTGAATGTGGAGTGTGCTGCGTGGATGCTGTACTGTATCTGTTGTCAGTGTTGGGGGGATTAGTTAGCTGCACAGACGAGGACCGCTAAGCCCGAATCATGCACACCATCACCATTACAACGAACTGGGAGTGGTGCAGAAACACTGCACGATACGGATAGGGAACCAAATTTTTCTTTTGCTTGAACAGATTTCGTGGTTGTTCTTTCACCAAATATGAATGAAAAGTGTGAGAAAACCCCGAATTCTCCACGCAATGATTGAGGGCGACCTCTGTATTCTGGATACATCACGTTTTGTTGGATTCTTTTAATTTGTTTTACTGCAAAGGGACCAGGCTTGGGTACAATTCCAGAGTTGGCTTCCCAAACGTAACGGATACATGTAGTTATCTATGGTGTTTAGTTCGACTCGCTGAGATTGAAAAAAAAAATCAGAGAGTAACTGGAAATTCTCCCTGAAACAGACTTAAACATGGGGAACGCAGGGAGTATGGATTCTCAGCAAACTGATTTCAGGGCTCATAACATGCCGATGAAATTACCAATGCCGGAACCAGGTGAATTGGAAGAGAGATTTGCCGTCGTTTTGGTAGGTTTTCATTTATCAGTAAATACTATTGTTTGTCATTGTATCGCCAGATTACAAATGCAACCTATAGGTCCAGTTTTCTTTTTAAACCAGTTATTTTGTACGTGGTCGCTAAACGGCTGGAGATGGCCAAGAATCTATTTGACTTGTTGGCTTCAGAGAGACGCAATGGTTTGTGTCTACACGACCCATGTTTAGGTCCGTTTGATTTATGTTATGAGTTTATCAGTTTTACTCAATACCGTTAAAACTGATCGTTGCTAGTTTCATACTGTGCAATGAAACCCCGTAATCGCCAGCGTCTTGGCAGTGCATCCATGATCCATTGGTTCAGTCAGATGTTGGGGTATACTAGCACTTACTATAGCTCCATAATCGAAAACCCACATGGACCCCAGTCCTTTCCGTTGAAAAAGCTTGTCGTATACACGAATTAATTGGGATCCAATTTCTTGGGATTCACGCCTAAAGGATTTTTAAAAAATATTTATTTACATTAGTCCCCAAAAAAAAATGAAATTGCAAACCAACATTGAACCTTTTAGGATGGATAAAATTAAATTACAAATACTGGTATTGATTGTTTTCCTCGCTGACATCAATTATCCGGGCCTACCGAAGTGTGTGGGTATTGGTTGTTTTCCACAAAGGGTCCCCGACCAACTGTTCAATGAAGCGAGAATCAGGAAATAAGTCAAAAGGCTTATTTAAGGGAAATTTTTATGTCTAGCTGCAGTTCCAAGTTACGGAAAAACTACGTTTAACCTAATTTATTTACTCTGCAAAATGGCAATGTGACCAAGAAAATGTCACCGTGACCCACCTCTGAAGTTTTATTATCTTGATTGATTAGCCGAATTTTTGTAAATCAAGTCAATATTATTGTCTTAATTTGTTACAGCTCCTGTGAGACGAAGTGCCGCAATATTTTCTCGAAACTATTTAGCTCGTCACATATTGTTGCGACATAAATACCTGCAAAAAAGCGAGGCACGACACGCGGAGTGTGCGGTTGTCACCCAGTACCACCTTTGAGGATGTTTGCTCACCCCTGCACACACGCCGCTTATACTATGCGGCCACCAGTCTTTATTCTAGGCAAAGTTGTTTTCAGTTCTACTAATACGTCTTTTTAAATCAAATTTAAAACACTTGTTTGGGGGGGAGTATTTAGTATAATGCTAGTATAACATTCCTTTAGTGTAATTCTATTTTTATCAAGAGAATAGTTAGAATAGTGTATGGGTAGGTATTGTGTAGTACATACGTTTAAATTGACGCGATCTTTATCGCGTGCTTGGTGAGGGACCGCTGTTTTGTTTCTCAAATATAATACTGCAGAGTTGCACACATACGGTATACTAATTTTGTCGCAGAAAACAATCCCAGCAATTTTGCATTCGGTCTTAAAGCTGATACCGGTCAGAATTCAAAGCCGGATTAGTACTCTAATAGTATGACGGGTTGGAACAGAACTCGCTGTTGGTCACCAGGATCAGGGGTAAGGAATGCTGCTCCACATTTCGGTGACCGAACCCCCTCCGTTGGCTTTAAGCAATGTTTAAGCAGAGTTTTTCCGTGGCAGTCATTAACGTGTCACGGTTTTCTTGTTGGGTTGTACTCATTTCTGCACTCTGCGGGCTGGCGTAAACCCTTCTATCTCAGAGGGAGAAGGCTACGAGGTTGTGACCAGCACTCAGGAGGTCATGGCATCGGCCAGTTAATGGGAGTTTCAGAGTAGCGGCTCAGATAGGCTGTTGTTGGCCTGACTGAGCCCTATGAGCTGGAGTTCACCGCTTTCGAATCCAGCTCCTGTCATTGGCTGATGTGACCGGGAGTGCAGATCTGTCCTCCAGTCAGTCCTCAACCTCTCGTACAGGCTGGAAAAGAGACGGGTGGCGACTCGGATTGGGGGAGCCTAATTGTGCACGCCCTCTTCTCGCAGGTGGTGTCTGGAGACGCAGCGATGACCCGAGATACATTAGCACAATTGCAGATTCCAAATTTTAAAAAGATGATGAGATGTGGGACTTGTTACTCCAATTTTGTGGCTTGAAACCCGAGCTGCGTCCTTGTTGCAGGTACCCAGCTGTGTAAGCAAATTACATTTGAAATTGAGATTTAAGTCGCTTTGTCTGCTGAGCCCCTAAATGATGAAATGAAAAGGCAGCTCAGAGGGGTGGCTCTTTCACTTTTCACTTTCTTTCGGACCATCAATTTTCCGTCTCTTCTCCATTCCATCTCAGACCTGAGAATAAGGCTAATTTTCCCAACCATGTCAGTTGTGTGACCAGTTATTCTAAGTGCACAGTTTGGAATAGAACCTGGACCATACCATGACTGGATCGTGTGGCTAATTACCTGACCTGTCACTCTGCCGGGAAAAAGGAGAAACTCTTAAAACGACATCCCTACTGAACTCGGCACTCAATGTTACATCGGCGAGGAAGAGACGGTGTAGATGAGTTCCAGCTTCTGGTGACACAGCCCTTGGCTGCAGTTCCCTTTTCTCAAGGAGGGTGGCCCGTGCTTTTTAAAATAATAATTAAATTTCTTTCAACGCTGCCCTTTCGGTTGTCGCTTAGCCTGTTGGACTTACACTTTTGCTATAAGTCAGATGCTCTGTTTCTTGAGTTTCACCACGGTGGTGTTTGGAGTCATTTTACTGCCCCACTCCTTGGATCCTCTGCATCCAGAAGTGTTGATGCTTTGGGAAAATTTTGAGTGTGGCCGCAGTAGCAGTCATCCCATCCCTGACGCATACGGCTTTCCCGCAAGTGTCACTCATCAGACACGTTTTTTATATACGGTGAGCTGATGGCTTTTTTCCACTTCACCACTTTAAATAGCTGGCTTTATTTTTGGTAGTTTAGATACCAGTGTTGCCGGGCGGATATCAACATGGTAATAAAAAGTTCCACTACAGTATACACTACGTTAAATGTTGCCCGCTGTCGCCCGTTAGTTTTAGTTCTGGTCTGATGTCTGGCTGCTCAGTGTTTACTCACTGTTTGGATATCACAAGTTCTCCTCGTGGTTCCTGTGGGTTTCCTCTGGGGTTCTCCGGTTTCCCTCGGGGGCACCGGTTTTTGAGCGGGGCGTTTGAAATTGACAGCGTGTGCTTGGCCTTGCCCGTGATGGACTGGCGTCCCATTCGCGGTGCACTCTGCCTCGCGCTCCGACGCAACGCAGTCCTGTGTTGGATACGCCGGAATGGAAAAGTTCACGGATAAATGTAATAGGCATTTAGATACACAAGTATGCTGGCCATGAACGGGGTGGTGGGGTTTTAACTGAGGCACAGAGCTGAGGTGACTGGGAGTCACAGCCATGGAAGGACAGCGTTGAGCAGTGCGTTGATAAAAGTCACCCTTGTGGTGACTGGA
This sequence comes from Hiodon tergisus, assembly GCA_025775045.1. NCBI lineage: Eukaryota > Metazoa > Chordata > Actinopteri > Hiodontiformes > Hiodontidae > Hiodon > Hiodon tergisus. Next base: position 5,271 of record JAOVYW010054768.1, on the reverse strand, counting down.
AATGAAGACACCGTCACTGATTGGCACAAGTTTCAGTTCACGCTGGCTTCTTGGAAAGGGAGCACAATGAACTGAGGGCTTTCACAGACAAGGGCTCGTACTGCTCCTGTAGTAGTGAACTGAGTGCTTTCACAGACAAGGGCTCGTACTGCTCCTGTAGTAGTGAACTGAGGGCTTTCACAGACAAGGGCTCGTACTGCTC